>VDFB02315577.1:49056-79006 GCA_007258455.2 Sequoia sempervirens | reverse complement strand
GATATTGAGATAGATGTAGAGAGGGGAAGATACATATAAATAGATAGAGAGGGGGGAGAGGGGTAGAGAAATAGAGAGAGGATAGAGAAGATAAGAGATATAGAAAGAGATATTGATAGGAAGAGAGGGAGAGATATTGATAGAAAGAGGGGGAGATATAGAGATATATAGTGGGAAAGATAAAGGAGAAAGAGAGAAACAAATGTAAGGAGAGGTGAGGAGATAGAGATAGGGAGAGAGATAGAGAGGAAGATGGAGATGGAGATGAAAATGGAGAGAGAGAGAGGGAGAGGGATACATAGAGATAGAAAGAGGGGGGAGAATGAGAGAGGGAGAGATGGAAGGATTGAAAGATAGAGATAGGAAGTTATATAGCTTGAGAGGTAGAGAGAGGGAGATATATAGAGAGCAGTAGAGAGAGGTACATATGGGGAGATATATATATATATAGAGAGATATCTGGGAAGAGAAAGAGAGAGATATCTTTATATCTTTGTCTCCCTCTCTATATCTATATTTTTTATTATCTCTCAATCTTTGATGAAGTAAAAACCACACACAACCCTCTCTCAAAACTTTAAACTTTCAAAAAGCATAATTCTAGCAAAAATCATAAAAAAGGAACCCTTTATTTCTCAATGCACAATACATGAATATATATGAAAATGGATCAATTCGAAGATGAATGCTAAGACAAGAAACTGAAATCAAATCCCAATCCAAACTCTATCTCAAAGCAATTTTAATATCAACATCAAAACCCACCTTTCATGAAGAAAAACATTACACATAAATCCAACTTCTAGAGGTAATTTTGAGTTTTAATTTAAATTTGCATTACCTACATCAACAATAAAATCCAATGGCTTCCACAATTGCTAAACTATACCACTCTTGCAACACAATCTACAAGAAGTCAAACACGAACTTCAAATATTCTAAAAAATAAATTATAGGCAAGACAAAACCTAATTGTAACTCTCTCTTGAACAACAAAGAACACGAATTCAAACAACCAACATCAGATTTAGAAATCTGCACATAAACTCCTCTTTATTTCAATTGAATCTCCTGCAAACCGTATAGTTTCTTCTCTAAACTGAAATTATAATAGATGTAGCCTCTTGGGATGATAAATATGCATTAAAAAAATAAATAAAAATTCAACCACAAAAAATCAAATGGTTGAGCATGGGAAACATACTTCCTCTTCCTTGAATCAACTTCTTGCACTTCAATTCTAGCTCCTGCAACCTTCAATCTTCAACAACAAAACCTCAACCATGAATTTGAAATATTTTTTTATTGTAAAATTCTTCTTCTAGCTTCTACAAACAAGTTTTATGCAGCTCCAAACCAAAAATCCACTCCCAAGGATACTCTCCTTCAAACCCTGAAAAATGATTTCCTCAAATTGGGTTATAGTCTTCCTTCAACCTCTAATCTTCAACCTGCAAACTAAAAAACCAAATAATACCAAATTTTCCTTCATTTTTATGAGATGATTAACCATGGATAACCATTGTGGTTACCACAAACCACCACGAGTAACCACTCCAAAATCCAACACTATATTTTAGGAGTTTTCAACAATGTTTGCAAAAAAATGAAAATAATGTCATTAAGTCACAAAAATGGGCTCCAAAAACCCATGCCTAGATGGATTTGAGATAAAGAATGGAATTAAATCATTAATTAGGCCATATTGGTTGTACATGGCCACCTCCATAAACAACTAAGCAAATTGTTCAACTATGACTAGTCCATAACTCCACCTGGAACCATAATAGACATGCACTAACATGCAAACTTGGGTGCCCCATTTTGAATTACATGTTATGACACATTCAAATATGTAATAAAAAGTCATGAAAGATTCTCCCACTCCCCAAGATGGACACCAAAATAGAATATTCCCAAGATATGCTTAGAAATGGTCACTGAAATGTGTGCAACTACCAAAGGTCTTGGGAAAATATTAAATAAATATTTAAACCCTTATTACATCAATTTATTCATCAAAATACTATTCTAGACTAAACTATAGCAAAATTGGAAATAATTATTTTAGGTGATGCAAGGTTGCTCTCAAAACCCAGGATGCTCCTGTATCAATCTCTCTTCCTCTCTCTCCCCTATTTCTCTCTATATTTGTATTCCCTTCTCTCTTCCCCTATCTATCTTTCTCTCATTTCTTCTCTTTGTCTATTTCCCTCTCCCTATATGTCTCCCCCCCTCTCTCTCTATCTCTCTCTCTCTTCATATTTCTATTTCTTTGTCTCTCCATATTTATTCATTTATATCTATACCTCTATTTTTATATCTCTATCTTTCTTTTTAACTCTTGTATCTATTTGTATCCCTCTCTATTTCTCTTTCTTTATTTTCTCTCTTTCTCTCTCTATCTATTTTCCTCCTATTGGTTGTTTTTTTAGAACCAAACTTAATCTCACCAGATGCCTATGAATGTGCCATAATTCAATGATAAGCAAAGGTAAGGATTAGCCAACAAACAAGTAAGGATTACTAGGCCCATACTTCTACTCTTCAGGCTCTGTGAGACCCAAGAGGCTGATCCTGACAATGTTCAAATGATATTCCCTTGCCATTTTATCACGAACATTAGAACAAATGGATATATTCCTATCATATGCAAATAGATAAAATTCCTCAAGGATTTGGCTGACCCTTAAGCAAATTGCTACCTAAAGCAAGGAATAAGTGATATTACATATTGATATGTTGTAGTTAAAATGTTTAAATTATTTTCATCCTCATTTTAAGCTCTTGATCAGGTGCAAGGCTAACTCATTTACATTCAAGATAACCAAACAAATAAACCAATGCTTTATCTTTAGGTAATGGAGTCACATTTGTAACAATCTCTAATACAATAGCAATTAGGCTCAAGATTTGTGGGCTATTGACATATTGCATTACAATATTCAACTCACTGTGTCGAAAACAAAAACTACTTAGCAATCCTTAGATCTCCTCTCTCAAACCTAAGATCTTATCTAAGCATTTAATCAGCTCTTTGAACCAAAGCAAAAATAAAATCACTCATTCAACCAAAACAATTGAAGATAAACAAAAAGATCCTTAATCATTTTATTTATAATTTGGAAGAGAAAATACATAGGAGAGACTCTATTTCTGAACTTGCATTTTCATTCATTTACTGTTGCTACTGTAAAACTAATTAACCTCTTTACAAATTAGCTTATACCCTAGACTTCATACTATTCTATTCATTTGTGCATGAATTGCAAACTACTCTTACATGAGCTCAGTTTTTCAACCTAGACCACCCTAGACCCAAAATTTGAACCCTTGTAATTGGCCCTGAATTCCCATTTATAGAAACATTTCAACAACAAGCTTCAGGCCAAATTACAATTTCAATCACATTTACATTTGACACTCAATTTCATTTCAATTCTGAAACTCCCTAGATGGTTACATTTGCATTTGCAGAGAGGGGGAAATCACAAAAAGATAAAATCCATTCCATCGCAGAAGATTTACCAACCTTCCAAAAGGCATCATTCGTCGATGAAGCAATACCAAAACCTCACATCCACTTCAACCAAAAAAATTTGCCTTGTCAACATCTAAGACAAAAAACCATATGTTAGCTAGAGAAAGCACACCTGTCATCATAGCAATAGTGTCCAACACCTCTCCTTCACATCGGTCATCAAAAAAAAAAACATGGAACTGGGACACCACCTCTGTCAAGGTTCATCATCTTCAAAATTAGAGTATGCATGTCCCCTTTATGATTTTGTTGAAACTAGAGAAGCTAACTCTCCATCATCAAAATCCTCTCGACCTACCAATGTGAGAAGGTAATGGCCATACTCCGGGTTAGTATCTGCTTCGTTGCTCAAAGGACCAACGCCAACCTCCATGGAAAGTCATGCCTAACCATATAAGAATCATAAGCCTTGTGGTACTTGAACCATAAGGGAAAAGGGTGTGATGCACACTCTTTTCTCCTCTAGGTCATTCAATTATGTCCTAGGAATCCAAATTGGATTGACTGTCAACCTCACAAGGTGAGTCAATTCTCAACAAGGAAGACCTAAGAGGGAATTCTTCAGCTTTGAGGGGTTCACCACCAAGCAAATGCTTGGAAAAGACAAGTAAGCATTAAAATCACAAAACCTAGTAATGCAAGCTAAATGAAGGATGTAAATGATGAAATTAATCAACTGGAAGTTATGATGTATGTACCTAGGAAGTCTCGAAATGTGACAAGGATTCCAAAAATGCAAAGAAGTTGCCAAAATATGCTAGGGAGGACTAAGATTCCCTTAGTGTCTTATTAGTCTCGTTGCTATTTTTTTGGGGCAGATGCAAAATCTTCAAATGTTGGAACCGGATCTAAAAGAATTTCTAAAAAATGCCCTCAGGAGGACTAATATACCCTTACTACCATCTTAGTCTCGATCTAAATTTTTAAAAACTCTAAATATGAACCTAAGGCTTGATGTCTACACTTCCTTCTTCAATGATCTCAGGTCCTGAAACTTCCATATTTGGCCTATAGGTGAGTTTCCATGAAGATGAAAAATTTGTAATGCAACTTTCACTTCAAATGATCTTCAAGTCTTCAACCTAAACCTACAATCACAAGCACACAATAGAGGAAAAACTTGTTGATTGTTAGTAAATGGGGGTTTGCCTTAGTCAAACCCCTTGAGGGTAATTAAACTTTGAAATGAAATGAAATAGAGAAGAGAAATGATGAATGAACAACATGTAATGTTACAACTCACCAAACCCTTGTTGTGAAATTTGCAAACTTGTGTGAAGTGTCTAGCTTGAATATAGATCTTGAATCAATGGAATGCTTGATAAATCTTAACTTGAGTTGCTTGCTTGAATCAAAACCCTACATCACAAATGTTAGCTCCAAAAATGCACATGATGCAAGAATCTCCTTGATATGATGCTTGAATCTTGATGGTGGCTCCAAATGATTGATGAACTGCTCTTGAATGCTTGGATCTCTTGCTTATATTCTTGGATGATAAATTGAGTGAAGGAACCTTGTATTTATACTTATCTATGCTTAATATCTAGAAATTACACCACACCAAGCTGACATAGGAAATTATTAATTAAAGGAGGCTAAATCCCACCAGAATTTGAAATTAAATCCAAAAAATAAGCCAAGGAAGACTAAGACACCCTCGGTGGCGTCTTAGTCCTAAGGCATGAAACTTGGGGCACATACTCCAAAAAGAGACCTTTTCAGATACATTCAAAATCAGGGTCCCAAGACCCATGGAGGAGAAAGACAACCTAGGTGGCATTTTAGTCCTAGTCCACAAATCAGGGACAGACAAAATCATTAAATTTTCATTTATCCATTGATGTTTGTCAGGATTAGCCATAAAAAGATGTAGCTTATTAGGCTTGTGGATGCAAAATAGGACCAATTAAGACATAAATAAGGATAAATAAAGCAAGGTGGGCCCAAAAAAGTGTGAAGATGCAAGGGTATGCATTTTTGTACACTATATTTAGCCCCCACTTTAGTGAGAGGATGAAATTTCTTCAAACTCACACTAAAGTAGCCAACCACGCAATTAAGAGGGGTTCCAATGTACGAATGCTAGTAAGATATGATGGCAATAACCAAGAGGGTGGCCAAGCCCCCAGGATTAAGATCGTATGGCAAGCCAACATAAGCACAAAGGAACACACATGTGGATGATATGTCAAGCCATAACCAGATCACAACAAAAGAAAAATGCAGCAAATCAAGCTTCAACTGGTCGTCCAACGCGTTGTGGACCGGGTCTAGGATGTTTGTCCAAAAAGGTTTACAAGTGGAACGCTTTATCCACTATGCAAACAAAACGCATGATCACAAGGGCTAATGAAGCTAGTTGTCCACTAGGTGAGCCCTAGGAAGTCCATATCAATGTCATACCCCCATCACTATGATAAGGACATAAAGAAAATGCACGCTCACAAGGGCTAGTGAAGCTAGTTGTTCACTAGGTGAGCCCTACGGGACCATATCAAAGCCATACCTCCATGACTTTAATAAGGTACAAAAATGCATGCTCACAAGGGCTAGTGAAGCTGGTTGTTCACTAGGTGAGCCCCAAGGAACCATATCAAAGCCATACCTCCATGACTTTAATAAGGTACAAAAATGCAACGCAACAAAAAAGAGGGATGTTCAAAGGGATTTTGCTTAGTTCACTTGAGGTCTTCATCTTAGGGGACATTGTTCCTAATGTCGCCAAGAGAGGACCAATCAAAGGATAAAAGATTCACAACTTAAGGAATGTATTGTGTTGCATCACCACTAAGAGGAATGTAATATGCTAAAATAGATCACACTCTTGAGGGACATTACTCGTAATGTCACTACAAAGAGAAAAACACATCGCATGAAGTAAGAAAATCACATCAAGGAACATGAAAAAAAATGCAAATGAAATCATGCCAAAATAATGCCAATGTATGCCCCCACTTTAAAGAAATTGCTAACACCATGTTGTGAGCAATTACTTTAAAGTAGACAAACATGAAAAAGGAAAAAAAAAGAGAGGATTTCCCCCCAGAAACACATAAGGGATCTATGGATTCGGGGTAAATATCTGTCTTTGTTGTAATGAAATTAGAGAGCTTAAAACTCTCATCGTTCCCAAAATACACATAGAACTAGAAGAATGACACAAAGAGAGTGAAAACAAAGAAAAATCCTTTTGGATCAACATGGAAGAGACATAGGGTGTCTCGACGCCTTGCGTCATCCCCAAAAGGAAAAAACAATACAACAATGCAAATGAAAGGTAAAGATAAATGAAAAGGTGAAAGCTTACGACATATAGAAGAATGAAGGTACAAATAGAGGAATGTACAAAGAGAGAGGGAACATCAAATAGAACATCACAGGGAATCACAATACACACATGCAATCACACAAAAAGAAAATGCAAAAGACTAGTAAATCACATGTGAGTCAACCATCCAGTAGGTCATCTACATCCCAGTCTTGTTCAGTATATACAGAATGTGGATCACTAGCAAGAGGGACAACATCAAGTGTTGTATTAGGAGAATCACCAAGTTCAACATGCAGTAAATCACTTGGTTTAAGAGGATTATCATGGTTGTTATCATTTAAGATCATGGAACCATCAACTAAGGTCATTTTAGGAACCATATGCACTTGAAAGTGGTTAATAAAGGCCTCAACAAGTCCATTAAATGAATGAATTGAGTTATTCGATAATGCAGAAAACTAGTTCAAGGCAATGTCTTTCAAGGATTAGGGAAAAAGCTTAACCAAAATTGTGTCCTCAAGGATGAAGTCACTACACAAAGCATTAAAGGAATTAACATGATTTGCACGATCTCCCTTTCCTCCATATTTCTCAAATCTAGGGATTTCTATACCTTGTGGTACCAGAGTTCTCAATATCTCCAAAGATAGTGGATTGCTTTTGACATGGTATGAAGGTGGACCATTTTGATTTTGATTTATGGTGGAAACTTGACATTGAATGGATGAGAAACTTTGTAAGAGGTGGTTAATGATAGGGTCATTGCTTGTGGTTTAAGATGGAGGCGAATATGGTGGTGGTGTGTATGTGTTGGAAGGAGAAGTGAATGGATTGCTTATAGGAGGAGATATAAGATTAGATTCCACATAAGTACAAGGAGCACTAGTGGAATGTTTGAGGTAGGAAGGATATTGCTAGTCGGTTGCATCATTGTGGTCACTTGAGGATTGGTATAGGTAGGTATGGATGCTATGGTTGAAGGGGGAGGATTTTGATTTCCTCCTTGGATTTGCACATTGTTTGAAGCTTGAGCACCATTGGTGATGGGAGGAAGATGTTTTCCAAATATTTGAGCTAGGGTACACACAACTTCGAGTCCTTCATCACTTTCCATCATTTAGTGAATACTATCTATGGCAGGTATAACAGTGTTGGAAATGTTTTCAATACTCACGCTATCTTGTAAATGGGCTAGGTCTTCATGCATTTTCATTATGTTTTATTGAGGGATATGGTCAACCATTGTTTGAACACTTGTCATAGCACTTGTAGGTAAACTAGGCATGGAAAAAGAGGTATCAAAGGTATGGTCCATACCTAGTGAACTAGTACCAACACTAGGAGTAAGAGAGCTTGATAACCCAAGATCTACAACGAGTGTTTTATCGCGAGATGCCATGAGTCTCGCACTTCATCTAACCACAGTATTAACAATAGGACACCAAGTAGTACAGATAATACAAGGGATAAACCAAATAAATTGCAATGAACATAATCTCATATGTTTGCAATTACACTTGAAATGAAAGAAATTGAGATAACAACAATTCTGCAAATTGTAACAAAAAACTGAAAGCAACACACAAAAGCACAAAAAAGCAATTTGAAACCCTAAAAACTGGAAAGTCAAAGTCATAAGGGACTAAGACGCCAGTAAGGGTGCCTTGGTCCTACTAGTGAAATTTTGAGGTTCCAAGGACTGAAATAGACAACAAACAATAAAGAGGATTTTGAACCAGAAACCCTGAGAGGGACTAAGACGCCAAGAAGGGTGTTTTAGTCCTAGCAAAGGTTTGTCTCAAAAAAACAACAAATTCTAAATTGTTGACAATGTTCATAGGTTGCCTATTCAGGGAGCTAATGTTTGGAAACATAAAACTATGCAAATGAATGCAAGAAAAAGTGACTAATAACAAGCAATTGGATTCAAAGTTGAGTTCATTCTTTTTTTCAATTTTGAATGCAATAACAATGTTTCTAAATGTACTTAGGATGAGTAACAATTCACTCTTTAGTTTTTTAATGAGACAAAATGATGCAAGAAAGCAAAAAACGCAACCTATATGCACTTTCACTAATGCAAATGTAAGCAACCCTAGATGCAATTTCACTAAATATGAGAAACCCTAGGTGCAATTTTACTAATGCAAGAATGAATGCAACCTAGATCTAGAAATTTAATGAACTCCAAATCAGAAAATGAATGCTCAAGAAGATTGGGTTCACCAAAATAAACTGTAAGGGAAAATGGTGTGATGCACACTCTCTTCTCCTCTAGGTCATTCAATTATGTCCTAGGAATCCAAATTGGATTGACTATCAACCTCATAAGGTGAGTCAATTCTCAACAAGGAAGACCTAGGAGGGGGTTCTTTTAGCTTTAAGGGGTTCACCACCAAGAAAATTCTTGGAAAAGACAAGTAAGCATCCAATTCACAAAGCCTAGTAATGCAAGCTAACTGAAGGATGTAAAAGATGAAATTAAGCAACCATAAGTTATGATGTATGTACCTAGGAAGTCTGGAAATGTGACAAGGATTCCAGAAATGCAAAGAAGCTACCAAAATATGCTAGGGAGGACTAATATGCCCTTGGTGTCTTATTAATCCCCCTGCTATTTTTTGAGGCAGATGCAGAATCTTCGGATGTCAAAACTAGATCTTAAAGAATTTCTAAAAAATACCCTCAAGAGGACTAAGACACCCTTACTACCATCTTAGTATCGGTCTGAATTTTTGAAAACTCTAAATGTGATCCCAAGGCTTGATGTCTGCACTTCCTTCTTCTCTGATCTCAAGTCTTGAAAATTCCAAATTTGGCTTGTAGGTGAGTTTATGTGAAGATGACAACTCTGTAAAGCAACTTTGCAACTTTACACTTCAAATGATCTTCAAGTCTTCAACCTAAACCTACAATCACAAGCTCACAAGAGAGGAAAAACTTGTTGATTGTTAGTAAATGGAGGTTTTCCTTGGTCAAACCCCTTGTTGGTAATTAAACCTCGAAATGAAATGAAATAAAGTAGGGAAATGATGAATGGACAACATGCAATGTTACAACTCACCAAACCCTTGTGAAATCTACAAACTTATGCAAAGTGGCTAGCTTGAATATAGATCTCGAATCAATGGAATGCTTGATAGATCTTGACTTGAATTACTTGCTTGAATCAAAACCCTACATCACAAATGTTAGTTGCAAAAACACACATGATGCAAGAATCTCCTTGATATGATGATGGCTCTAATTCTTGATGAACAAATCTTGAATTCTCTTGAATGAATGTTTGGATCTCTTACTTATATTCGTGGATGATAAATTGAGTGAAGGAACCTTGTATTTATACTCATATATGCTTAATATCTCAAAATTACACCACACCAAGCCGACAAAGGAAATTATTAATTAAAGGAGGATAAATCCCACCAAAATTTGAAATTAAATCTCAAAAATAAGCCGAGGACTAAGATTCCCTAGGTGGTGTCTTAGTCCCAAGGCATGAAACTCGGGGCACAAATTCCAAAAAGGGACCTTTTTAGGTACATTCAAAATTAGGGTCCCAAGACCCATGGAGGACAAAGACGCCCTAGGTGGTGTTTTAGTCCCAGTCCACAAATCAAGGACACATAGACAAAATCAATAAATTATCATTTATCCATTAATGTTTGTCAGGATTAGCCAAAAAAAGATGTAACTTATTAGGCTTATGGATGCAAAATAGGACCAATTAACACATAAAGAAGAATAAATAAAGCAAGGCAGGCCCAAACAAGTGTGAAAATGCAAGGGTGTGCATTTGTCTACACTACAGTTCTTATTCTTCTTCTTCCCCCAAGACTTAGCCAATTTCCCACCAGGCTCACTCTGGTTATGAACGACAACCCTACTCCTCAGGTTGTAAGTGCTCTTGACACCACCCTTCATAGACTTATTACGGGCTCTCCTCCTGTCTTTTGGCTTTGCAGGAGCTCCTGATGTACATTGTTCAATTTTAGGTGTGTCATCCTAAGGTTCAAGCATACTAATCCTTTTAGACCTTCTGACTAGTTGGATGTATTCACAGGCTTACTCATTCTCACAGAGAACAAAACTAGAGCTAGGAAACCTTTAATTGTAGAAAAACCTTCATCGATTTATTCTCAAATTGAATTTGTAGAACAAAAACCCCTAGACCCACACAATTCTTATCAGTCCAAATGGAAATTGCAGGAAATTAAACTCTCACCAACCCCAGGAATTCAAAACTCACAAGCCAACTTATGCATAATTCAAATAGAGCAGGTACGAACACCTACTTACCCAGGAAAAAACTATCTTTAATATCTCTGCAATTACCTACCTTATACCTGTTGACGTGTTTGATGGCACAACAACAGTTAAACAAAATATTGCTATTTTGTTTCTCCTGAAAAAGAAAGACAACACATGGATGTCTTAGCTCCCAAGGTCTTTGTAGTTGGTTCTCAACTGTGCTAATGTTGCTCAGTGGTCAATGTAACAATAATGTTCAAGGGGCCTGCTGGTGTTGAGCTTATGGATTGTTCTAGGATCAAACATAAACTTAAACCTACTCTAACTGGGGTTTTAAAGAAACAACAAAAGATGGATCAGAGCTTTGGAACAAAAAAGAATGTTAATTCATCCAACTTAACCAGACTTGTTATCTTTCAAGGAATTCCTAACTAGAACTGCAGAACAAAATTAACTTGTGATTAACACACAATTTCATTCATTCATAGTGTTGATTCAACAACAAATTACAAGCCATCATTTAAACAAAACATAAGATCAAACTTCAATCCTTGAAAGCTTCTCAAATCAAATGATTAACTCAAGACAAACAACATTCTGAAACACAATCTGAAGTAGATTAAGATCTGGTTGCTTCTACTGCTAGTGAAACAAATAAGCAACACTTACAAAGTTGGCACAATCACCAATGTACAAAAAATCCTTGACTCCAAATTATTTCCATTTATACTAAGACTAAAAGATACATTATTGGTTTCTGAATCTAACTCCTAACCAAAAAGGCAAAAGAAGCTCCCATCACCAAGAATCAGGATGCAACTCTGTCTCCTCTAACTAACTTTTCTTTTCTAACTTCTAACTCTATATCTTCCTTTTTCTAAATTCTAACCTTCTAACTATCTATTCTCTAATTTTTCTCTAACCCTTTACAAAGAGGAAAGAATGTCATATATACAGAGTGTACCAAAAGGGATGCGATGTCCCATGTATTAGGGTTTACAAAATATCTACTTTCAGGAGGGTTGGCTCTCAGATCTTTTTGAAGAGAGTCAATGTTGCATTCAATGTGAAGCCCTATTGTCCATGTCGGTGACAGCCTGACCTCAGGAGAAGCCTTCAGATCTTTTATAGATGCAACATTTACTCTTGGTACCCATGTCTATCTTCCAACTCCTTCGAAGGGCTACCTTGAATGCTCTAAAGCATTTTTCCATTAATACCAATCCGCCTCCTTGCCAGTAGACCACACAGCTGTCCCTAAGACTCATAGTTGTTTCTTTCCTTCAGCCTTCTTCATGCTCTAGACCCTTCTGCACATTGACCATCCCTAGAGGCAGAGCACCAGGCTTCCCTTTAGACCCAAACACCATCATTCCCGAGTCGATCCACACCTCATGATCTCAGAATGAGTCCATGTCGTTTGCATCCTACAGATTTCCTTCACAGGAATAGTCAATCAGTCAAACTATCGTCAGTCAACCCTCTTAGCTCCTCCTAATTGGTTAGAAATATGCCACGCAAGATTCTCAGGCGATCAAAGGTTATTCGTATGGAATCACATGTCAATGAGACACTAATCGTGTCTCCCCGATGCAATTATGTCTCTCCTAGCAGCTATCGGCATAACGTGTGACAGTCGATGAGACCTTTCAATGAGCTGTAAAAGTCATATCGATACCACAAAGACTATCGGCAAGACAATCGCTAGTCGGTATGACCTTATAGCGAAGCCCCTCTTCTCTTGGCGAGCACATTTTGTATCGGCAAGACCCTACCGGGTCGGTGAGACTTCATGGCGACCTCTTCTTTTCTCCCCAAGCTCATTCTTATTCCCCCAAGCCCAAGCCTTTTTGTTTCGGAAAGACTCCTTCAAATCGGTGGGATGTCATGGCGAGCTCCATTGGTCAAACCGACATCCTTTTCCTATTTGCAAATCCATCGCTGTAGGCAAGACTGCATTCCCTCGGCAAGACCTCTCGGTGAGCCCTTCTTTCTTTAGCGAGCACACCCATGGCAAGTCGGTGAGACATCTCACCAAGCCCTAGATCCTTCAGCGAGCTCATTCCATCGGCAAGACTCTCCATGGTCGGGGAGACTTTTCACCGCATCCATTCCATTTCGCCGAGACATCTCGGAGTCGCCCATACATCACACCGAGTGCAGACTTTCTCTGGGCCCATCCCATATCAGGGAGACCTTGCCCAATCGACGAGACCTTTCACCGAGCCTTCATTTTTCACCGAGACATACACCCAATCAACAAGACTTTATCACTTCGGCCAAACATCATGGCACATATATCCTTCTCCCCGAAGGGACACCCTATCGATGAGACACCACTTAGTCACCAAGACCTCCTAGCGAGAGTGAAAATCTTCCCCGAGAACCCTCGAGAACTATTGTCGGCTGGAGATTATGCCGAAGGCATAACCTTTGGCAAGACATTCGACAATCAGGGAGATATTACCCCGAAGCAATATTCTCTCGCTGAGACCTTCGTTTCATGTCGGCAGGATTCCCCCTTGTTGGCAGGACATCACAGCAAAACCATCCTTCTTTGGTGAACACACCCATGTCAAGGAGACTTTATTAGGTCAGCAAGACACTAATCGAAGTCTCCTCTTTTTCGAGAGTTCATTTCACTTCAGGGAGACCTCAATTAATCAGCAAGACCTTTCTACTTCTTCACCCAGACTCCCTTCAGTCGATGAGACTTTACATCGACCAAAGTTTCCTTTTGCCGAACCGAGAGCACTTTGGGGAGACCTTAGCATATTGACAAACCTCATGGCGAAGGGACAACCCTTTCACCGAGACCTCACCTTTTCAGCCGGATGCTATGCCAAACACAAATCCTCCGCCTGATGCCACTTCATTTCGTTGAGACTTCCTTTGATCAGTGAGACCTTTTGGCGAATGCTAAACACTCTCCCCGAGCTCGCTATGTTACACCAAAGGCCGACCCCTCGGCGAGACCCATGCTAATCGCCCAAACCTCCTGCCGAAGGCAAAATTATCGCCAAGCTCAAACTTTCGATGGGACCTCCCTCTGTCGGGAAAAATTCTCAGCAAAGAAAACCCGCTTTGGATTCCAAACGAATAGAGCCAAGCCACCAATCAGCAAGACATCTGGGAGGTCTTGCCAACTCTTGCCTTAGAGAATTTCTATGCCAAACTAGATTGGGGAATGCTTTCCAACTGAGCTCCCTTGACAAATATCATCATATGTGTGATTTAATCCTGTGAAACAAAATCTCCATTAGTCCTCAGAAGCACATAAGGTACATCATAATAAAATACAATATTGTTTATGATTATTTCATTCAATTTATAGCAAGAAGAAAACCAACTCAAGCTGAAAACAACAAAAGAAGAAAACAAAAGAATTCCCAAGAGCAAAGCAAATAATCAGAGGCAAAGAAACCAAAAAGAGAAGGGGGACCCATTTTGTTCCAAATCAAAATGGGGTGGTTATGCAAGGCATAACAATACCCACACGCTTATTCTCTAGCTCTAAACTAATTTCTCAGCTCTCGATGGATACAAATTGTGTAGTAAAACAGATAACAATCCTCATGTTATTCCTTGCATAACCACCCCATTTTATTTTTGGTTAAAATTGGCCCCCCTTGCTTTTTTTTGTCCTTGGTGTTTTGGTTTTGGCCTTAGGAGTTGTTCTTTTTCCTCTCAAGACCTTTTGTTGTTCTAGCGGGTTCGAACGCGGGATGAAACTAAACTTGGAACCTTTTACAAAGTTCCTAGTTCAGTTCTCATTCTGGTTCCGATTCCACCATTTGTTATCTTTCTTTGTCATGTGCTTGTGTTTGATCTTAGGGATTGGTTCCTTCCCTTAGGTCTTTCTTTGTTTTTTCTTTTTCTTTCGTTTTCTTGCTTGTTGTCGAAAGCAGAACTAGGATGGAAACTAAACTTGAAACTTGGTGAAAGTTACAGGCTCAGTTTTAGTTTTTCCCTCACTCCCATTGTGATTCACCTGGGTTCGGTCTCTAATCCGATCTCGCTTGTGTTTGTGTTTGTTGTGGAAGTGGATTTGGAACCAGAATGAAGTTTGGAACTTTATAAGGCTTTCGGGTTTTGTTCTCGTTCTGATTCCACTCCCCACTTTCCTTTATCATTTTGTCTTTTCATTGCGAGACCAAAGCAGGAGTTGGAATAGGATATGAAACTTGTTTAAAAGTTTCATGTCCTAGTTTGACTCTAAGTCCACGTCCACCTTATCTTGAATTCACCTATGGGTTCAATGAACATTTATGACTTTAACTCCGCCCGACCAACCACATTAATGGAATTAATTGCCACTTCTCTCACACGTGTGAAAGAGGTTTTAAAACTTAATCATGTTTATTATTGCTCACAAGTGAATTTGAAGCGTTTATGCAATCTTGAGCTATAGATAATTTGAGAAGTGTGGATTTGGATCGCGGGCACGTATTGAGGAACGATTTCTTGTTGGAATTCAACCTTTTTTTGGTGTTGTTACCTAATTTTTAGCTTTCAGCTGAAATTAGGTAACTTAGTGTTTAATTCTTTTCTTGATTTTAAACATTTAAAGATAAACCATAACACTGCTAATTTCAATATGCATGAAGGAATGATTGTCAAAATGAAGTAGATTACACTTTATCATTTCAATGTTGCACTACAACAAATGTCAAAGAGAATCATAGATATACAAATGTAGTCTTTTATTGATAACCTTGAAATATACATGTCCCTCACAAGCCAAGGGAATAACTCTCTTATTCAATGAACCTATCAAATAATTCATGCATGAATTAGTAGAGAAAGGAAATGTGCATATGAGAATTGAACCAACCATTGCCTAAGAATGACTAGTTGTAGGTTGCCTAACTGCATTACTGCTCCTCTGAACCACTTGTCCCTCCCAACTCCATAGTGCTCCTCACCCTACATCTAAAGAAAAGGTGATGTTAGAGCAAGGCTCTAAGCAATAAATGATTCAATTATTACATTCACACCTACCTATGCATGTATAAACTGATCCATAAATGCATTAAACAAAAACATCCAACATATGCATTTATTTTCTAACAGTTTGCTTCATGTGCTGATTTAGGACAAGTCTGATTATTGTTTCATTATCATTCAAATGATAGCATGTGGGTTAAATATGGCTCCCACAAGGGTAGAGCTTAGCATGCTTTGAAAGAAAAGGAAATTGAGCAACTTGATCAAAGATTTATCCGTTATCAATGCATTAAATCAATATGGAATCACACCAGTTGATCAACTTTCATTATCAGATTCAAAAGATGCATACAGTTTGTTGATATGTCCTTCAATCTTCTTAATAAGATCCATGATCTATTTTATAGAAAAAGAAAGTGATTTCATAGATGCATCAAGTTCAATTATGCATCCCTTGAATAATGAGGAAACATTTCAAGTTGTTGTTAAGCCCCTCTCATCATAACCTTATTGGGAAATCACACATCACATAGGAAGGTGAGTTGTTAGGTCACCATATGGAACAAGTGGTTGTCTAATAAGGTTAGAATGAGGAGACTATGTGTATTTATCACACATAATAGAAGAAGGAACAATGGTTGAATCAGAGTCATGATACAAGTATAAGGAACATGGCCATCTAATTTGCTGCCCTCATGAATTAGATGAATGAAAGTTATATGTTATCCCTAAGATTGAAAACACTCCAAGCATGTCAATAGGATAGCAGCCAAAAACAAAATCTAAAGTTACAGAATGCCAAATTCAAGGCCTTCTTAATCAAACATTAGGAAAACAAGCTACCATATCACATTCAATACATGATGTTTGAAGGAAAAGCACAAAAGGGAAAAGACATTCAAGAAACATCAACTCTAGTTGACATAGATATGTGCATATCATGAATATGTCATTACAAGAATTTTATGACAACAAAACCCTCATATGATGTGATCACTTCTAATGGGACAATCATGTACATTGGCAGGAGCAAATGGGATTCAAGATAAGTCAACAATTCAATGCAAAATTATCGGTAGTGCATCACCAAAGGAAGTATGATACCAAGGCAGTAGCTGTGGAGCAACATCATGTAGAACGAAGAGTATTAAGTCTTCACAGTGCTCCTATAGCAGTGGAATATGGGTATTAGGCCTAAGTACTTTCAATGAACATTAATGATGGTTTCCAATTGTACACTTACTTGATGGAGGTCACCATTCTAATGCAGAAGAGGAAACATATGCTCTGTTTTGAAAGACTCTTTGACTTTCATGGTAATAAAAAGAAAGTGTGCATTGTAAAGAGATGTTGGCAACCAGTCAGTATTGATGGTTTGTTTTGTATGCATGGTCTATGCATCATAACCTTGTATGAGAATTGGAGCAACAGTTTAATCCATAGGAACATGAGGTTTCCTTGTTAACATAGGCAATAGTAATCATGCTTTCAACAATAAGTGATTGATGAATAAAGATAAATCAAAGACAGTGCTATTGATGCATCATTAAAAGACAATGACACTGCACCAATAGAATGCTCTCTATGTGATCTCATATAAGCTACAGGAGCATCAAGGACATAACAAAGTAATCTATAATAGCATTAATGGAGGAACAACCACTACAGCCTACGAGAGGCATTCAAATGAAATGACATCTAATGGAACCAAAGAAAAGAAAATGTTCTTGCAAGTCAGATTTAGTGCTAATCATTAAAGATGTTGGTGCCATATCAAACTTGTTTTTTATCCATAAATGAGACAAAGTGGACAGTCATCTGGGAGGACAGTCACCTGGCTAATTCAATTGGACAGTCCTCTAGGCTATATTACAAGGTTATGGATGGATCCTATGATGTCTATGGAATTTTAGACCCCAACTCACAAGGGAAAATGCCTTCACTTATTGATCTTCAAGGAACTCCTGTTTCAGCTGATCTTGTTCATTGAACATATGGGTAGTGTTGTCAACAATACAGATTGAGGTATCATGCATGGTGGAGTAAGAAGAATAGGGCCTGATGCATTACTTTTCTTGGGATAACTTACCTAGGATGCAAGAATTAGGCAACCTTAAATGGAACTCCTTCCATGATTTTGTTAAGTATGGTCTATACACAAGATTCAACTTGGGAACTAGAATGTACAGTGTTGGAAGTGAGTAATTTAAGTTCATTAGGTATCTCAGAGCAACAGAGAAGGAAACAAGGGGAAGTAGAGGAAAATACAAAGGGTTTCAGTGAGATATGCCCGTG
The DNA here is from genome assembly GCA_007258455.2 of Sequoia sempervirens. NCBI lineage: Eukaryota > Viridiplantae > Streptophyta > Pinopsida > Cupressales > Cupressaceae > Sequoia > Sequoia sempervirens. The sequence goes on along the minus strand of VDFB02315577.1, from coordinate 60,698 downwards.
GTACAATGGCATTGAATCATGTTTTTGTTTCTTCTTTGCAAATCAATTTTTGGTTCACTGGGCAGTATTTTATTGTGGAATAATGGATAGATATAGCTCTTGTTCTAACTGACCACCTCTCAAGAAGTCTCATTCAATTAAAGAGCTTAGCAATGAAGCTAAGTATGGTCATATAACTTCCATAATTTGGTTGCTCCATTAAAGCTTCTAAAGCCTCTTCTAAATCATGTTCAAGAATCAAACATAAAAGGAAGATGTTATACAAAGTTTTGAATCACTGAATATAGTCTTGATTAAAGCCAAGGAACTTGTAATGAGATATGGTCCAACATGCAACAGTGTGAAGGCACTTATTAAAAATTGGTGCAAGTCTCACAATGTTCCACTTCCTGAGCTCAAAAAAATATTTTTCCATACTCCATTACTAAAGTAACCATCTCAGTTTGTTCCAGAAAAAGATAATTCAGATGATAGTATATCTATAATATTAAGTGCAAATGAAACTTCAGAATAGTGCATCATTTTCATAGGTCAAGAAAAATGAAGATACCATGTACCCAGGTGTTTTAAACAATAGAAATAGAAGGAAACCCACTTAGGTTCTTTACAAATAGGTTACAGATTCATCAAAAAACATGCTACAAGAAACCCAAGCAGAGGCTTTTCATAAAAACGCAGAAATAAAGTAGAAAATCATGAATGCAAGAAGACCCAGTTTAAATAATGGAGGTCAAACCCACAGTTGGTTCTTTTATTTTTCTACATTCCAAGAAACCCATCTAGATTGTTGGATTTGTTGATGCAAAGAAGAAATCAAAAGAATACAGGAAGGTTTTGAAAAATGAGCTTAAAGACACTTTGTTCCTATTCATAGCCACGACCAGTGAGCTTTTATGTCCATGAAGCAATAGAAAATGCACCAAATCTATTCAAAAGTGCAATAATGAAGTATTACCAAATGCTATTACAAGAGTTGAAAACAAAATGAGAGACATTTTAAAGCTTCCATTCGAGCTTTTCTTGCTCATACAAGGAGAAAAATAGTGAATGCAAGGTCAGTTGGGAGCTTACTCGAGCTCAAGCATCGAATGTGTAGGGCTTTGCCACTAAAAACTTCCTGTTAAGCTTCATTGAGTTCTCATTGGCGGCTGCCAAATTGGAGAGCAACAATAGGAAACAAAAAGAATGAAAAAAGTCCATCAAAATGCTACTAGCCACGACCTGTATCCAAAAAATGGCCTACAAGTGGAAAAAAAAGGAGATTTATGCCAAGTAAACACATCTACCTGTGATTTCATGCAGAAAATGTCAAAAGATCACTAAAAACCAATTAGCAAAGTATTTTCCTGTGTTTTTTCCAAACCCTCATGGCAGCAGAGCTTTGCTCTAGACTCTTCAATGACAAAATGATGATGTTGTCTTCATCATTTTGGTGTTTTTTCATTTAGGGTTTGACCTCATTTACATTTTGATGGGATTTTTTATCCCTAGTTTAATAAATCAAACACCTAATAAATGTGATGGGGTTGAAACATGTGTTCTCCCTTAGGCATTGTATGCCTTAAAAAACTTTCCCACTTTTAAAACTTTGCAAAGTCTCCATTTTACATCATATAGGCATTTTATGCCTTAGGGATTTCTTCCCTTATTTTGACTTATGCTAAGTGTGCAATACAATGGAGTATGCCATGTGACCCTTATGTGATGCCTTGCAATTGTCCAATGCCATGCATGGTGGAATATGCTTTCCAAGAGTCTTGGAGGTTGGCCATATTGGCCAAGTGCTATTAATAACTATATGCCTTTGCAAACCAATGAATATGACATGTGCAGAAAAAATGCAGAATGTGGTGAGTTAGTGGTCCATGCCTTGGAGAATTTTTGTAAAATTTTGGCATATCATTATATGTTTGCACTGTTTTTCAATATTTGAAATATCATGTAAGTGATTTAAAATCACTTTAGTTGTTGCAAATTGTAATACATTTTAAATGGTGGGGCCCTTTAAATCGAGCTTAATTGTAAAGTGATTTGTTAAGTGATGTTTTATAAATCACTTAACAAGATCACTATATTTAATGCTTTAAAAGGCCATGTGTTTTGAAAAACACGCATATTGCATGACGGGGATATGGTCAAATGTTGTAATAGGACCAATGATGATTTGCAGATGTGTGGGAAGTGTGAGATGTTTGGACCGATTTTGTGATGGGGAGGCCAGCCGAGGACATTTTTTGTCACAATTTTGGGGTGACCATTGACTTGGCATACTTTTCCTTCATGTGAAAGGCATTTTGGAGAGTTCTAGGAGGTTATTTTGGGGCCTTTTTTGTTTTATTCGGCCAAAATCTTCTAGAAACACTAGTGTGGGCTTTTGGTTTTAGTTTTGCTTAAGTATCTTGAGACTTGAGTTTTTGAGGGGTTCTTTCTTTTTCTAGTTGAAGGATAGCTTGCTTTTCTTGGAGTTATTTTTCATGGAGCTGCATTGTAACTCAAACACACCTATTATACAACAAGTAATTGAATTAATAGATTCGAGTATTTTACCTTCTCTCTTCATATTTTATGGTGTGTCATTAATGGTTGATCAGTCTGTTTTGTGAAAAGTCATTTTCCTTACAAACTTGTCCCATGTTTCATGCATCCATTTGACATAAAATGCATGTTTACAGGTTATAAACTATGTTGTTTAATGGTGTTATTGATCGTAGTCATTTTTCCTTTGAAACACCACTACAAACCTCTAAAATTACTTTAATGTGGAACCGATTGTTTGACGGATTGAACAGATTTGATGTTTTCTCGAGGTTTTGTACTTAGTTTATCTTAGAGATTAACCTTATTACCAGTAGATTTTCAACGTCATCGGTTAAACAGGCGAACCCAATGTTAGTCAATCGACTAAGTTCTTTCAAAAAGCAGCAAATAGGTGAAAATTTGGAGACTAATAGGTGCATTTCGAGGTAGGTACTAGGTTTTCTTTTTTCATTTCGCTCGTGTTTGTTTCTTCTTTGTTATTTGTTCATTTCTTAACACGCTCACGAATCTTCCTAAATCTGTTTGTTTTTGCTTTGTTTGTTGTTCTTTCATTTTTCACTTGCATTCTGGTTTGTTGTCCTTTCAGTTTCAGAGGTCATTTTCTTGTCGTTCTCACATTCATGGTTTTATCGAAAATGTCAGGCCCTAATTTTGATTAGGCTTTATTTAGAAAGATTATAGGTACTTTTAATGGTTTCAATAGGCTAAAACAATCCTTTTGATCTTGTTTGCACATCACCAATGGTTTCATGGTCGGACGATGCCCTAAATTTAGTAAGTCAACGTGTCGTACAAACTAGGGTTTATAGAGTCGATCATTACAATGTTGTGCCTTCAAAGTTTGAATTTGGTCTAATTTTAGCAGAGTGGGTTTTCCTTCATTTATTGAATGATTTTCCATGACATCATTGTGACCTAAGCCCTTGATTTTAAATTAATTCGACCATGTGTGTAAACTGTTGGGTTTTGATGTTTGAGCGGCATAATCAAATCCAAGTCTAAATGGGTTCCTAAAATGTTTTCCTTCATTAGAGTTCAGATCTTGAGGTGATCCCACCTCCGCTAAATGATGAATTTTTGGTTTACATCCTTTTGTCCTTTGTTGGAATCGGGTCTGGAATGGAAACCTAATTTGGAAATTTTCATTAGTTCCAAGTTCGGGTTTCATTTCACTTCCAATTCTGGTTTTATTATGATTGAGTTAAAGTATTAATACAAGTTTTTCCTTTGTTCTTTAGTAGAAGCGAAACCGGGGTGGGATTCAAATTTGAAACTATCGATTAATTCTCCATTTTGTTCCTGTCCCAATTCTGGTTCTGGTTCCATTATGTTTCCAGTCCCGATCCCGCAAGTGTTAATAGTCTCCTTGATCTTGATTCTTCTTCGGCTCCACCCTCGGTGAATATAAAATTTGGCTAAGTATAAGAAGGGATGGAGAATGGTATGAAAGGTAAGGTATGGTGTAATAATTTCCATGCTTTTAAGGATCTAATCTTAGGTTGTATTGTAGGAGTGAAGGATGTCAGGAGCCTCAAATGAAGCATCTCAAAGGAGTCAACCTGCTAAAAGCTCCAAACAAGGGGGAAAACCTAAGAAGATAAAGGTTGAACAACTACCTTATACTCTAAGGTATAAGCATAAGAGTCCAAACCTTACTGCAAGAAAGGTGGACTTTGATTTGGCAAATATCACCAATACTAATTTGGGCCCATTCAACTTTCGAGAGATGCTTGAAGAGATATTTGTAGAAGAAGTGATAGGAAGGACACTAAGGATCCAACAGTCAAGTTTAGCACATGTAGTTGTCTTCCCTCTATCAATGCAATGCCCTGAATTGATTTTAACTGTAGTTTCGGACTATAACCAAGCAACAAGGCAGTGTGTAGATTCATAGGGGAATATCATTATTGATTTAACCCCTCAAATGATATAATCCATGTTTAATGTACCAACACCTAAAAATCCAAAGCAACTAAATGATTCAAAAGCATTAGTGTTGTACAATAACAAGAAGGATGACAACAGGTCACACATGAACAAAAAATGGATAGGGTAGAGAAGAAATATTTGCTTAAGTTTCCTGATCAACCCAAAAGATCAGAGTTTACTCAGGAAATTGGAGACATCATTATGATGCTATCAAGGGTCTTTGGGAAGAGGGATGCTTCATGTTTCAAAGAGTGGATGTTTCCATTTATTCATACCATCTTGGATGGTGGGCAACAATTTGACTGGCCCATGATCATTTCAAAATCCTTACACAATCAGATGGTCAAAGTGAGGGAGACTAAAACATTCTTTATGACCTCTTATGTTGTGTATTTAGTAGCAAGAAGAGGCATCTTTCCTGGTCTTAATGCAGTTTGAGTCTTAGGAGAAGCTCCCAAACAAAAGAGGGTCTGGGACCGCTATGATCAAATAACCTTGCAAACTTCTGAGTTGCATTTTAGAAGAGTGAATGATGCATTTTTATATGTAATCATTAATCAATTGACAAGGGATGCAGGATTCAGATTGAGCAGGGATACTATGGGGTTCATTGTTGAATGGGGGCGATGATATATCCAATACCCCAAATTTACATATTTCAGACTGTATGGATTTGATGAACACCCTCATTTATTGCAAAGATGTTTTGGTAATAGAATTGTGCTCATGGAATTTATCTATCAAGATATCAGGGTTAATTTAAGGTTTGCCAATAAGCATAAAGCAGGTTGCCATAAGTTTGTGTTGAAGTTAGGGGAATACAACTGTGCACATAATGTGGCAGCAAAGGTAATTAGTGATGAACTAACCCATCTTAAGTTGGGTTTGTATACTGCCAAATACATTTTGATACCAAGCATAAAATGCAGGCTTTACTTCCTACGGTTTTTGAGAAACATTTTAATATATTGGAAATTTTTTGGTAGATCTGCAAGATGATTATGACTTAAGAAGAAGAAATTATGAGAGGTTTCCTATTGTATAAATGATTGAGTTTGGGGTAAAGGAGGAAATTCCTGACACATTGTTGGATGATGGAGTGACCTTGGATCCTTCTTATGATGCTGAAAACATAGGGACCAAGAATCTAGACCCCGTGAACTGGGATGAGGAAGAGATCATTGACATAAAGAAAATTGCTAGACCAGTTTTAGACAGAAGCATTCAATGGGTATTGTTAAGGACCAATGAGCTAGGGGATCAAACTTCAAAGAAAAAGGCCACCCAAGGTTACCAAAGAAATAAAAGAAGAGAAAATCCAAAGGAGAAACTAGAATTTCTCCCTCCTAATTTTGGGGAAGAGCTCAACCCAACATTGCTTGCTCAAGATGTACTTGAGGAGTAAGAAGGAAAGGTTGCTATGGATATGGGAGGAGAAGGAAATACATCTCAGTCTATTGCACCAAAAACTGCTTCAGGAGATGCCTCAACACAACCTCCTGTGATTGAACAAGCAATTGGAGAAGTAACTACTGAAGGCCCTCCAAAGGAACTAGAACAGTCAAAAGGAAAGGAAGTGGATGTGGAGATTCATGACATTGAGACTGAATCAAAATCCACCCACTTTGAAAAAGAAGCTCCAATTACTAACAAGGAAATTGAGGAGGTAGGCACCAAGCATGTCCTTGCCCTTGAGGATCAGTATAAATTATTTGAAGATACAAAGAAATGGTCTGATGCTAAAGCCCAAGACAAGGCAATTGCAAAGCAACAAGAAGATGAAGATGCTCGAGCCAAAGTTGAAGAATTGGCGAGGAGGCAAAAAGAGAAAGAAGAATTCTTGTTGCAACAGAAGGAGAAAGAATTAAAAATGAAGATGGAAAGTGACAAGATTGCTCTAGTTAAAAAGATTCATGATCTTGAAGAGGAGAAAGCCCAACAAAAAAGAGAAAAGGAGGCCTTAGAAGCCAATTTTAGAATGATTAAAGAAGCTCAAAAGAAGAAAGTTGAGGAAGAGCACCTCTTGAAAGAAAAAGAAGTTGAAGAGTTAGCCAAACATGAGAAGCTATCCAAGGAAGCATGGGAAAAGGTTGAGAAACTTGAAAAGCAAAGGCAAGAAAAGTATAAAGAAAGGGAGGAATTGTTAGAACAAAGGAGAATTGAGGAAGAAAGAATGAAAAAAGAATTGGAAGTAAAGAAATTGCAAGAAGAAAAGGAAAGGGCAAAGAGGGAGAAACAACAAGAGGTTGATTCTCAACCAAGGACAACAGTTTGGAAACCACTCTCCCCTACTACCTCTTCTTCAACTCAAATGATCACTCCACTTGCTGCCCCTACATGGTTGAAGTTAGACTTGGATAAGAAGCAAATGGTGCAACCCCAACCTCTGAATTGGGATGACATGATGAAGGAAATTGATAAGGAAAGGCTAAGGAAAAGAGAAAAGTTCCTTCATTCTACCAGGCTTATGGATGCAGGGGAGCTTATTGCTAAGTGTGCTATCCCCATGGTTGAAAAAGATAAGAAAGATATGTAGCTGGCTAATTACCAAGTGGGGTCTGTTAATTTGGGAAGGCCGACAAGAAACCAACAGATGAACTTGATAGACATAGTGGCCTCATCCACTAAATAAAGAATGATCAAGGATAAGCAAAGAAAGGATGAGCTTAAGGATCAATTGGATCAACTTGACAAGTTCCTCAAGGATGTTTCCACTCCTAACATTCAACAAGTTGTAGCTCCTAATGCCCTAGTTCTACTAAGCAAAAAGGAAGCAAAAGATCTGATTCAAATGAGGAATAAAGTAGGGATGCTTGATAAATGGGTGGATAGGTTGAACAAAGAAGTTGATGAAATACTTGTTGCAGGTTTCAAGATTCATGAAAAGGTATTAGAATTGATAGAAGAAATAAGTGCTCATGTTGCAGCCTTGGAGAAAGAGGAGGAGGAATGTAGAGAATATACCCAAAAGCTGAAGGAAATTGGTAAGCTTTCAAAGCAGACTCTTCTAGAGCAATAAATACTTGAAGAAGATAATGAAGGTTTCTTGGAAAAGACTAGGGATATCACAAGATTCAAGTCTTCATTTATTTACCAACATAAAGATGATATTCAACAAGTTGGTAAAGACTTGAATGAACAAGTTGAGTTGGAGAGAGTGATTGCTATCTTAGCCAACATTGATATACTTGTGAAAGATGGCTTACCACTTGATAAATTAAAAGAGAAATGGAGTGATAGGTTCCAAGATATAATGAAAAAAGAGGACGACGATGAGGATTTTCTATTAGACTGACTCATAGAGATTAAGGATGAAGCAAGGGCTGCTAGTAAGGAGTTGCTCAAGATGAGGATATGTATAAGATTGTTGCTGTTGAGGTTAAGAGGATCAAGTTTGAAGACAACTGGCTAGATGGTCCTGACATAGTCACACTTCAACAAGTATTCAATGCCTATGATGAATATGTTCAAGAACAAAATGGGAGAGGATCAGTTGGCATAAGAAAATTCTCACTAGTTGGAAGCTTGAAAACTTGGTCAGCATAGCCATCAACCTCCCTATTTTTCAGCAAGTCAAAGATAGCTACAAACTTTGAATTCCTTGCAACTTATTCCCTTTCTTTAGACAAATTTTGATGATGATATGTTCATGGTCCAAGGTAGAAAATTATGGAGCATTGCTTATCTTTACTTGGTCGCTTCCCTGGGATTTTGGATCTCACATTTTGTAGCTTCTAAGTTGCATCCAATTGTTAGGTTTTTTTGAGGGCTATAAAGTAAACTTTGAAAGACATTGTAAAGGTTAGCTGATTGAAGTCAGATTAGCCACCTTAGAGGATATTGATATTAATAGTTAGTTTTAAGTTTTCAAATTTCAAGCAAGATACACTGATACTATTTTCTTACAAGTTTATGCAATTTTAGTTTGTTTTAAGTAGTTTAATGATGATGTCAATGAACAATAGTAATTCATGTGCTAGTTGATTTTGTCGTGCACAAATGGTTCTTATTTGATGGAATATCAATAGAAGGATCTGGATTTCAAACTATTTCATTGAATTGTCTATGAATGTGGTTTATTCATGTCTATTGATCTATTATTTTAATCAATGAGTTAATGTGTTTTGGGATCTTGAAAATAAGGTTTTATGAATGATTAAGGTAGTGGTATTTTGCACTATGGATGTATGTGATGGCATAGTCAGTACTATGGATTGCATCATGTTGTAGTTTTGGTGAATAAATAATATGCTTATTGTTAGAATGCATGTCTAGATTTTGAGTAAGTTTACATTTGTAATTTACTGTTCTAAAGCTTGGATTTATCTTTTTTAGTTTCTTTAAAACCCCAAATTTTAGATTTCTTTATAAAGTTCAGTTTGCATCCTTCTTACCAGTAGGCCCCTTGCATATTACAACCATAATTGACCACTTAGTGAAACATCGTTGTGAAACAACACAAAGACCTTGGAAGGTGATTAACTTAACTATTGATTATCTTTTTTAGGAGAGGTGAGGTGTTTGTATCTCACCTGCATGTTGTGTGTCAACTTGGCATATCAACACCTCATTAAGTAGAGTAATTGGAGTGTGTAGCCATTAATGTTCAAAGGATGCTCACATGAGCGAGACAACCAACCATCCAACTTTGAATCATGACTGTCGATCTTTTTTTATTTAAAACATAATCAATGATGCTCCTCAGCCATCGCTCCTTACTTTTACAACTTGTACCTCAAAAATGGAAATGACACCTAAGAAAATTGCCATGTCACCATTTGATCACATTACTCATCTCTTGTCTAACAACCATCACGTATCGCTACTCTGGTTTGTGTTCCTTCAAATGAATCAGCGATATGCTAAGAGATAGCAATGAGGGGAATATTCTATCAGACATTCCATTGCCCATTACTAATACATGCTTTGGGAATCCACTTGAAACCACGATGGCCATAAATGGAGCGATGGGCACAAGGCATAACATTGAAATCGCCCATCATGGACTTTCTTTGCAATGGTCACAACATATCAGTAATGAAGAATTCCAAGCGATCAATCAAGATCAAACCACGTGTGCATAAGATGAGATCAAGGGTTGAGAAAGTGTCGCCCTTGACAATACTTCATATCAGCGATGACATATTGGAACATAGTACCTCATCACACATTGCTAATTCATAGCTAAAAACTTACAAGCAATCAATGATGAAGAGAGAAATTGAGGATATAGAGGATACTGCCTATATCGCTAATCACTACTTTGAAAACTAAGGTTGAAATTGCATCCACGATGAGCGATATTAAAGGAAATAGTTCATCGCATATCAAAAATTCATGGCCAGTGATCAAAGGACAATCTTCAATGCACGATGAACAAGGCAATAAACAAGAACACAAGTGGATCCATTCCACATGTGCTCACAAGTTGTTTTGGAAAGGGGACCGCCTAGGACAATGTAAGAGAAGACCTAAAAGGACTTAAAACCATTTTACTCAAAGGATGCAAAGGCCAAACAAGGTCAATAAATCAACCTTATAAAATAAAAATATATTTTAGACCTAGGCACAAGGGGCTGATTACTTCATGAATTTCAATGGCTCAAGTTGTTTTAGCATGACCGTGAACTGATACTAAAAGGTCAACACCAAAATATAACATTTAAAAGGACGAAGGATTAAAGGTTATTAGAAAGGGTTTTAGCAATACAAACCCTAAGACATGACAAATGGTCAGAACCCTAAGCCTAGAGACATGAAACCAACCAATTTTTTTAGAATTTTGAGATGGAACACAAGGAATTTTTAAGGGTTCCACCCCCTCCTAAGTGTGCAATGGGTACATTGAAGAGGTTTTGAAGGTGAATTATCATATCCTTAATCAAATGTCATGCTACCTTGAGAATAACTCCCTAGGGATGTGTTATTCTTGGATTATTGGCATGAAATGACTAATCAAAAGTTACCTTCTTTCTCTCACTCTATAAATTTTAATTTATATTTCAAGTTTAAAATTCATTTTATTATATAAATCATAACAAAAATCCAAAATAAAATTATTTTACAATAATTAAAGTTTTAATAAGATAAATAATTATAAATTAAATTAATTCTAATTGTAGACATCTAAATTTGACCACTTCCATATGGTCAAAGTCATCTCCTTAATCATCCCTTTGCTCATTTAATTCGTCTTCTTTACCAGTATTAATTAAATCACTCATTTAATTAATATTTTGTGCCTTACATAAGGTTTCCAAAGTATTTAATTTAATAAATACTTTTCCCTCTTTCCTCTCTAAATTAAATAAATATACCACTTTATTTAATTTAGTCATATTATCTCTTGGAAATTTAAATTTATTTTTAAATTCTTCACTTTCTCTCTCATTGTCACATCCTCCAACTTTTGCAAGTTGGTCTCTAATCCCTCTTAACAATCTAACCCTCTTTCTTAATCATAATTAATTTATGATTAAGATGCGCACACCCCTAATCATCATTAGGGTCCCATCCTCCATAATTTCCCACTTGCCTCTAATCTGTCATTAATTTGTCTAATCAAGTACTTACACAACCTTAATCACCTAATTGGGTCAACCTAATCTCCATATCATTTATGGAATGTGTCATAAGTCAATTTCATTAAAGGCTTTCTCCTTTTGGAGAAGGCACCCCATTCCCCATGTGAATTTTTAATTCACATTTAATCCCCCAATTCATTCCTTGGAATTTAAAATTCATTTTCTCATCCCCATGTGGATATTTGAAAAAAATTTAATTCCTCACATGTCATATCACCCACATGGGGACAAGAACCTCCTTTATAAGAAGATCTTGTCTAATCCCAAGGTACTATGTAGTACCTTCCATGTCATGTACCCTATTTCCATCTCATGTACACATCATATCTTACAAGCCACTTCACATGCCACATGTCAAGATGTGAGGGTTTATGAGTTCTCAACTCACCTTAGTCCTACATCTTGATCTTGGTGGCTCAATCCCAACCATCCATTTCCCTAGAGAATTCCAAATTCTCTATAAATACCCCCTATTTTCTTTCATTTTGGGAGAGATCATTTTATGCTAGCCAAACTCTTGCAAAATTTTCTCTTGAGCCATACTTAGCCAAATTTGCATACTTGCATCCATTTTCACTCATTTTCCATCCT
>VDFB02315577.1:0-45647 GCA_007258455.2 Sequoia sempervirens | reverse complement strand
ATCAGCAACCACCAAAACATCATTATTACCATAACCAGCAGCAACCACCTGGTGCGACCTTCCAACAGTGGGTAGCAATACCCTCAGTATCAGCAGGTCAATCCGCAATCTCACATGCAAGATCCTCAGCAGCTTACCTCACATTTTTATCAAACAAATCTGTACTATACCTCACAACAACAACTCCCGTACCAAAAAATTCCCTTGGCATACCAACAAGGGATATCGTCATCCCACTACCAAAATCCATACCTCAAAATTTTGACGCCCTCTTAGCAGGATCCTTTATCATCCTACCATCCATATCCATCCAACCCGCTTGTATCTCTTACGCAACCGGTCAATTCAAATCTGTTAGAAATCAAAGCCGCTCTAAAAGATCTTTAGGCTGGGACTGGCAAACAATCATTCAAATTTGAGGACATATGTCCATATCCATTCAATCCCTGCATTTCATTGATCCCCTTCCCTAAACATTTTGAAATGCCAAAATTCGACAGATACAAGGGGAACAAAGATCCTAAGGCCCACTTGCAAGAGTTCTACTCCCAGTGTCAAGAAGTTATGAACAACGAAAATTATCTCTTGGGCCTGTTCCCACGAAGCCTGACTGGAAATGCCTTGGAATGGTTCATGGGTCTAGAACGAGGGTCCATAAAATCTTTTGCGGACTTGTTAGAAAAAAATGTTTCTTATTTCTCCTTCAACTTGGAGAAAGACACTGACACCCTAGATCTCCTCAAAGAGAAGCAACGTGGAGGGGAAACCTTTGCTAGCTACCTTCAAAGGTGGCATGCACTAGCAATCCGAATGAAAACCCCTCTAAAAGAAAAAGACATGGTCACCCTCTTTGTGGAGAATTCTCATCTCGACATGGCTCATAATTTCATGTTTCACTGTGTAACCACTTTCATTGAAATAGTGGAGAAGGGACCCATCCTCAAACGCGCCCTCATTTCCAAATGGCACATCAAGATACATAACCATGATAAAGAAAGGTCATTTGGGGATAAGCCACGTTTTTGGAACAAGAACAAAAATGCAGTGAATGACATTGTCGCTGATACTAAACATGTCCAAGTGGTTAATACATCCCAGAGATAACAAGCATCCATACCTAACACCATATCTGTGCCACAAGGGGCACCCTATCGTCCTCAATAGTCAAACCCGAACAGTTAGGGAAACAACAAACGCCAATATACTCAGTTAGGAGAACCATTGAGTGTTATCTTCAATAAGTTGTTAGAGGTCAGCTATCCGATCACATATCCTGTCACCAAACCACTCGATGAATCCAAACCTAAACCAACCTAGTTTAGGGAAAATGAATATTGTGAATTCCATAAAATAAAAGGACACACTTTGAATAAATGTCAAGGTCTCAAAAATTATGTCCAAGATCTCATCGATTGAGGAGAAATCAAAGTTGACACCAGTCAAGCTTCGTCATCCAATGCTCAATTACAAATATATCAAAATGCCTTTCCCAACCATAATTAAGGCACGGGCACCTCCAACAACAATCCCCAGGACAACAACACAAATAACATAAGTTATAAGAATGTACCCCTCAATTACAATGGTATTGTCCATTACATTGAGCAGGTAGAACCTTGTGTATCTATGATACATGTTAAAGCCAAAGACCCTCAATGTGTTGTTACTACACGACGAGCCCGCATCACTGTCCCTGCGGCCTCCGCACTCGCCCAACCAAGTCCTATAAACTCTAAGTACAACATTCTGGATCACTTAGGGAAGACCCCTGCTCAAATCTCAATCTTGGATCTGCTTAAGTCTTCTCCTGTACATCAAGAAATCCTCAACAGAGCTTTACAGGAAACCCATGTACCTAATGACATTGACCCCACACGATTCCAAGCCCTAGTAGGACACTTGGCTTTATCTTACCAGCTGCAGTTTAGCCAGAATGACATGCCAAATATTGATGCCAACCATAATCGTCCCTTGCATATCGAAGTCTTGGTTGCCCATTATAAAATAAAAAGGGTCTTAGTAGATAATGGCTCTGCCCTTAATATATGCACTCTAAAATTCATAAAAAAGGTGGGGTATACTCAAGCAGATATGAGTAACCAAATCACCACAATCAAGGCTTATGATAATGCGAAAAGAAATTCAGAAGGAATTATCAATCTTCCTATCTAGGTTAGACCTGTAGTTCAATACACTACTTGTCATGTCCTTGATCCAGACTTACCGTATAATCTCCTCCTTGGCTACCCATGGCTCCATGCTATGCAAGTCGTCCCCTCCATGTACCATCAATGCCTAAAATTCCTGGTTAATGGACAAGAGATCACCATTTATGTTGACCCCCAACCATTTGAATATTGTCGCGCTTTAGAAGCATCATTCCCCCATTTAAATTACTGTCCAGGGGTTGAAATGGGGGCATCTCAGTCATCATCCGCTAATCCACCCTCCACCACGACAACCACTCCATCTTCCACTACCAATCCTACAATCGCAAAAGTCCAGATCATTGACAAGGGGTGTGGTGAATACAAAATGCATACTGCTCTTAATGTAGCAACCATGCCACTGTCACCACACGAGTACAGTCAACCTTCACATGGTACTCCAAAGGAAGACAAGACTATCACCTTCAGTGCAAAAAACATCCCTACTACCACTTTTAGGTCCCTAGTATCAAGATAGATGCACCAGAAGAAGATATCAGTCAGTGGGTATACCATGAAGAACCCCAACCGAATCCACCCCTAAAGGAATACTTCTAAGAAGTATACCCTTGGTCAACTAATTTTTCAGAAAAGTATAACTACCAAGGCAGGGGCCTAGGTAAAGAAGAACAAGAGCGGTTGCAACCTATTGATACATCAAAGCTGCCAAAGAATATAGGCCTAGGATATGACAGAAAGCAAAAAGGCCCTGCAACATCGTCTAATACTTCCAATAGTGTTGTTGTGGATGATGGCTCATTGGAAGACATACTCAAGGAGGAATCCATCATACGTGCATATGATGACATCGATCACATCGACCTATCATCCATGTTCGAATGCCTATCCATCTATACCATTAGCCTATCCCTTCATCATCTTGAGCTTATTGATTGGGACCTACGAGACAACACACCCGTCAATATGTCTATGGATACATATGTCAACCTCATGGGATTAGGGGAGGATGAACACTCCAGTCGCAAAAATAAGAACAATAAAAATAAAAAACGGTCAGCTAGTGAAAACCTCCCCAAGGCATTTCTTGACCTAGAAAAAGTAAAAATAAAGGACGCATCTGATGGAAAAAACCTCGATGAGACGCTGGAGGATGGAGATGTTCATCTTTCCCTTTTGGGAACTCAGTTATCTACATGGTCGTCCATCCTAATTGAAGATACTGAGGAAGTTAATCTGGGTACTACCGAAACGCCTAAGATCACATATGTAGCCAAATCACTCTTAGATCAGGAATATGTAGTCATTGTTCAGTTACTCCAAGAGGGTATTATTAAATTTGCTTGGTCATATTTAGATATGCCATGCTTAGACCCCGCTTTAGTGGTTCATCATCTGGATGTCCACCCAGATGCCAAGCCTGTCAAACAGAAGCTCTGCAAGATGCATCCATAGGTAGCATTATTAGTCAAGAAGGAACTAGAGAAATTACTAGATGCAGGTTTTATCAGACCAATTGACTACTCTAATTGGATCTCCAATATAGTACCGATTGCCAAACCAAATGGAGACATTTGGATTTTCACAAATTTTAGGGATCTTAACAAGGCCTGCCCAAAGGATGACTTCCCTCTACCCAATATTGACATGTTGGTTGACCTCACTGTAAGACATGAGATGTTATCCCTTATGGATGGTTTCTCTGGTTATAATCAGATCTGAATTGCACCTGAGGACCAACACAAGACTACTTTTACAACACCTTGGGGTACTTTTTGTTACAATGTTATGCCCTTTGGTCTAAAAAATGTAGGGGCAACATATCAGAGGGCAATGACGGTCATCTTCCATGACCTCATCCATATCATCATGGAGGATTATGTCAACGACTTGTTAGGGAAATCTAGAACCCAAGCGGAACATCCTACCATCCTGAAAAAAGATCTTTGAACGGTTGGAACATTACAAGTTACGACTAAATCCAAAAAAGTGTCTTCAGTGTTATGCCAGGAAAATTGTTGGGTTTCATAGTCTCTCGAAGGGGTATTGAGGTTGATCCTGCAAAGGTGAAAGCTATTTTGGACATGCCACCCCCACACAATCTGAAGCAATTAAGAAGTCTTCAAGGGAAGATGCAATCCATCCGTCGGTTAATAGCCCAAATTGCAGATAAGTGTCAGCCATTCACCCATCTTCTAAAGAAAGACTCCACCTTCTGATGGAACCAACAGTGTCAGACAGGTTTTGATAAGATCAAGGAATACTTAGCTCATCCACCAATCTTGATGCCACCTATTCTAGGGAAACCCCTCCTGCTTTATATCTCTGCCACTTCAGTCGCGTTGGGGGCATTGTTGGCACAACATGATGAATCATCGAAAGAGAGAGCAATCTACTACATCAGTCAGATACTGGTCGGATATGAATTAAACTAATCTCCCATGGAAAAAGCCTTCCTCGCAGTAGTCTTTAGCACATAGAAACTCTGACATTACATGCTCAGCCATCCGGTCAAGTTAATAGCAAAAATTGATCCACTGAAGTATCAGTTATCCATAATCACTCTAACTGGCCGCATGGCCAAGTGGGTCATGATCCTAAGTGAATTTGACATAGAGTATGTGGAGCGAAAAACCATAAAGGGACAAGTCATAGTTGATCAGTTGGCTAAGGCACCACTAGTAGATGCTTACCCTCTGGTCACTGAATTTCCAAACGAAGAAGTTTACACAATTATGGAAGCACCAACTTGGAAACTATATTTTGATGGCTCATATACTCATAATGGATCAGGCGCATGAATTCTATTAGTTACTCCTCAAGGTGACTACATTCCAAAATCATTTAGGATAACATTCTCGTGTACCAACAACATGGCAGAGTACGAAGCCCTCCTCACTGGCCTCTGAATTGCAAAGCAGTGGCACATAACTCACTTGAAAGTCTTTGGTGATTCATTGTTAGTCATCAAGCAAGTTGATGGTGAATTCCTAACAAAAGATGATAAGTTGTTGCCCTATAAACACATGGTGGATGATTTCAAGAAATATTTCACCTTCATACAATTTGACCAAATTCCTAGGGTACAAAACAAAGCAACTGATGCAATGGCCACTATTGGCTCCTTGATCGACATGCCTAAAGATCGAACAAAATACGAGTTCCTTGTGGAACAACTTTTAATCCTAGCATATGATATTCCTGAGACTAACATGGTGTACGATATCGTAGGTCCCACTTCCCCCTGGTACCAAGACATATATACCTATCTCCATGATAATATTCTACCCCCAGACCTCACACGAAACCAACAAAAATCCTTTATTCAACGTTCAACCCAATACATTATCATCGATGATACACTTTATTGTCACGAGTATGATGGGATCCTCCTTAGATTTCTGAATGAGATTGAAGCCCACACGACACTAACAGAGGTACATAGTGGTGTTTGTGGAGCTCATTCAAATAGTATGGCCCTGGCCAAAAGGATTCTCTGAGTTGGATATTATTGGCCTACATTAGAGCATGGTGCTTGTGAATTTGTGAAGAAATGCCTTCCCTGCCAACAACATGTAGATTTGATTCATGCCCCAGCACAGGACCTTCAACCCCTCCTAGCACCGTGGCCATTCTCTCAATGGGGTTTCAACTTGATTGGCAAGATTTACCCACCATCTTCCAATGACCATACATTTATAATTACTGCCATTGAGTACTTCACCAAGTGGGTGGAAGCAATGCCACTCTCACAGATCACTGGTACTCAGATCTCAAAATTCATCCTTTACCATATTCTCTATAGATATGGTATCCCATCCACCATCCTCTCTGATAATGGAAAACCTTTCAAAAACCAATCCATGAAACACCTCTATGACACCTTTCATATCCAACATCGTTGGTCAACGCCTTATTACCCCCAGGGTAATGGTCAGGCTGAAGCAACCAACAAAACCCTTATCCGCATCCTCAAAAAGGTTGTCAATAACATTGGACGAGATTGGGACCTCCATATTCATCCCGCCCTCTAGGAATATCGTACCTCCATCTGCACCCCTACGAGTGCCACTCCCTATTATTTAGTCTATGGTTTTGAAGCCATCTTTCCAATCAAAGTTGAGATCCCATCACTGAGTATTTCTCTAAAAAAAATTATCAGTGAGGAGGATGCTTGTGTTGCACGGCTTGCACAGCTGGAGTTACTTGATGAAAGAAGAATCAAAGCCTATGATCATCTGCAAGCATATCATAACCACCTCAAGCATAACTACAATAAGAAGGTTCATCCTCAACAATTCCAGGTGGGTGATCTTGTCCTTAAAGAGAATCAGCGTACCTAGCAGGACTGAGACAAGAAAGGAAAATTTGAAGCAAACTGGTTAGGGCCTTATATCATAGCCGCTAAATATGGATCTTGGGCATATAGACTGGCTACTCTTGAAGGATATCCCCTTGAAGAACCCATCAATATCATACATATGAAGAGGTTCTACACCTAAGTCCGCTTGGTAACCCCACCTAATCAAAAAATTAAAAAAATTAAAAAATCAGAGAAATCAAAAAAATCCAAAAATAATAAAGAGAAATAAGTTCGTCCTATGGTGAAAACCACTTTTTGGTGGCACCTTGGATAAGTACGGGTAGTGAAAACCTGGTAACAGGCATCATTCGTAGAGGGCTTAATCATTATCTACTTGGCATCCTAGTGTTTTTATGCTTTCATCCGCGCTATCACCCTCACCCATCCTATTCTTAGCCGCTTGGTATATTTTGATTGAGCATTGGACGATCCATCTAGGATTTACCTCATCCTGAGCTCTTCATTATCCCACTCTAAGCTTATATTGTTCATCTGATCATTGGTCGGTTTGTGTCTTCATATGGCCCCCCCATTGTGTCGGTCTCCATATAGACCTCATCCTGTCGCATCCTTAGTCGAACTATGTTGCCCCTGCGCTTTCACGTAGGCAATGTTGGTCATTTGATCTGCCCTCGGGGTATTTTGACCATCCCGTGTTGGTCGTCCATCATCTTCCTTCATCCTTCTCTTTTCGCTTTATCCATGGTATTTTCTTGAACTACGAGGGCTCTGCGCTTACATGTAGGTAAGGCTAATCTTTGATCAGCCCCTGAGCCCCTAGGTTTGTAGGGTGTGTCAGTCCGTGTCCTTGTCTGGCTCATTCTTCACAAACAAAATCCCCTAGTGTCAAGACATTTGGCTAATGGAAAACATCTTGCATCAACTGGGTCATTCTAGTTTAGTATCCATCATCAGTCTCAACAGGATGCATCCTTCCTAGCAGACCACATCAATCCCATCCATCCCCTTGATCCTATGGCAAAGGACGTTTTGAAATTGATTGTGATCTTTTGATGCTTTTGGATTTTGTTTATCATTTGAGATCCCTATCAACACTTTTCATGGTTTCCTTGATCCATCATATCATGATGTGCTTTGACTCGTCAACATAGGGGCGTATCTTGATATTTCTTTTGTGGTTGTCTTCTCAGTTGTCCCACGTAGTACCCACCAAGATCCCTGAGGTCTTGTGTTACACTGGGGAATCCTTGTGTGTTTGTGGTTATCCCAATACCTGGCCCGACCAAGGTCATCATGACCTTGGGGTGTCGGGATAGCCTTTTTGTTTGTTGTGTTTGTTTCATGCATTGGATGCCAACTTTCCATGGTCTTACATATTAGGGTTATTCGGTATCTTTATGTTATAGCAAAAATCAATGCTTCGAAGATGGAAAATTACGTTCTTAATTGCACTACATTTCATTTCACTACATACACTCTTCATTCAACCTTCTTCATGACCTAGGACTTGTGATTTAAGTTGTGCAAGGTCTTGACTCTTTTCCCTCTTGATCTTCCTCGTAGGATACTAATGGTTTTTTGACATGTGCAGTATCACACCCACAATACACTTGTTGCCTATCCGCACTCCCATGCAAGTCCTTACTGAAACTTAGGTTTGCATTATAGGAACTCATCTTTCATTCATATTTCATGTTACATTATAGGTTCAATATATTTCATAGATCATAGGATGATTAGATTAAGCATCATAGTTTCATTTAACCCATACACGTCCATATTAACATTTACATAATGCATGCATTATCACCCGCCTAAACATATAGGAATTAATCTTCCATGAAGAAAATAAATAAACCCCACAAAAATCCCACCAAAATGACCTATAAAAGGCCAAAAGGGTCATTTTCAAAGTCATTTGTGCATGTGAGTTTTGAAAACCTTGTGAGAGAGAGCTTAGAGTGCAAGTTCTAGTAGGATGTTAACCCCTTACCACACCCTCTGACTTGAGCATGTGCGATGCCACCAACGCTCAATAGCTTATGGACCTCCAGTATGTACCCCTAAACCACCTCGTAGTTCGTGCCTTTTTTGATTTTCATGCAATTTTTGAATTTTTGAAATTTTTGTAGTTTTCAGGGTTTCAAACCTCACATTGTAGTGCTTTGAAGACCTGATGTAGCGAATCGACGGTATGTTCCAGCACTTTCAAGAATTAGCGCTTAGACTAGAAACTTTAGTGCTTTGATAGGATAAATTAGTGCTTATGCTAATTTAGCGCTTAGGTTAAGTAAAATAGCGCTTTAGTGGTCTAATGTAGCACTTCAATCAGATTAGCGCTTTTGGCTCTTGTTTTAGCTCTTAAATCAATTAAAGTGGTGCTTTGGTATGATTAGTGCTTTGAACGACTGTTTTAGCACTTCGATTGCCTAAAATAGCGCTTTTGATGATATAGCACATCTAACGCCTGTTCTAGCACTTTGACCAGATAAAATAACGCTTTTGATTTTTTAGCGCTTCAAATGCTTGTTTTAGTGCATCCAAGATAGAGTGATAAAATTTGTCAATTTTGATCACATCATCCATTTGGTTTGATATGTTTGATGATTTTAATCAAGTAGATGATAAAAAATCTCATGATAGGAGAGATCTGATGATTGACTGATAATAATTACCCTTATGATAGGCGAGGAATAATTATAAATTGATTGATGAACCCCATGATAGGTGAGGTTTGAATTTGAAAAATTGACCTCATGATAGGTGAATTATAATTTAGAATTGATGATGACCTCATGATAGGTGAGGTTTAAAGACATTTTCTCACAATATTTGATCAAAATTCTCACCAAGAGCTTGATTAGATTTGATAGAATAAATGATGCTTGATATTCTAACAAAAGTGTTCTAATTGTAAACTTTTCATGATGATAGGAGTCTTTGGATAATATTTAGATCCGAGAGCGATTTTCATGGACATTTGATATGATACCACAACTCACACCTCAGGAGAGACAACTTATCATACAATGTGAATTGGCTTCACTTCTTGACATGCCCTAGATTAGGATTAATTGGGGTCTCCTCACAACATTAGCAGAGCGGTGGCATAGCGACTACAACACCTTCCACCTACCGACTGGAAAGATGACAGTTACGCCAAAGGATGTATGGCGTATTCTTCGCATACCATTCGTTGGAGAGATCATTGTATATGATTCTTTTGAGCAGGGCAGGACAAATTCTCTTCGTAGAGTATTCCAGGATCCTCAGATTGTGGGGATGTGGATCCCATGGCGGGATATGTATAATGCATACGCCCCTCTACCTTCAGTTCTGGCATGCTTCATTGGTGGGTTCCTTTGTCCTGATAAGAGGTCAAAGGGATTTTCCATTGGATGGGGCTGAGTACTTGAGAGTATGGTCATGCACAGGACTAGATATGCATGGGGGATGTGCATGCTAGCCCATCTATATCATGACCTTCATTCAATTGTGTATCTAGGAGGACAGAGTCTGGCATCAGTGGCTACATTGCTATAGGTATGGGCGTAGGAGCATATTGGTGTCACGCATCCAGAGCTAGTACTACGGAGGCCAGCGACCAAACCATATGTGTTCTGATATAGAGGTAGACATACCCAACATATGATGGGTAAGTTAGAGAATTGGAGACGAGTATTGGATGATGTAGAGGAAGTGACCTAGCGTCCTTATCTAGATTGTGATCACTGGGATGAGGATGACGCAAAGTTGGGTTACTTATGTGACTCCATGTACTTGATTGGGAGGACCCACTTCGTATTGGAGAGATTTCTACTGCTCAGAGTATATAGGCAGTATGGGATTGTTCAGTGCATGCCTCGGGGCGTAGCTCACTATGCTTGGCGACAGAGTGATGTCAGTGATTAGGGTCCATGTTTGTCATATGATGCTATCATTGCAAGATACCGTGCACTTCAACCATCAGTATGGGATATGCGAAGTGATATTGTAGAGGCGCATATGACTGATGATTATGCGCAGTTTCTAGCATTACATCCACCTCATCGTATTACTATTCCAGATGAGACAACATCACTACTTGTAGAGGAGGTTCCCGTTGCTCATGGTCGCAGACGGAGGAGAGAGGAGGTTGAGGAGGAGTAGGCAGAGAATGTAGATGTTGATATCAAGGGCAATAGAGAGGAGGATAGTGGTGATGAGGGCAGTAGAGAGGATAAAAACGATGAGAGAAGTGATAGTGGTGACGATGGAGGGGATGGTGGGAGACAAAGCATAGTAGGTAGCGCAGAGCCATCCACTAGTGTGCCTCATAAGAGGTGGGCAGTTGTTACTTCCTCATCAAATAAGACACAGATTGCCAACCTACTTGTTCAGAGTCAAACATTAAGGGACAACTAGAACAAACACAGGGGTTGCTAGTGCAGACGTAGGCACAAATGGCCACCGCCCAGACACAGATGACATCTTTGATTGGTGAGAGGGATGAGGACATATGAGCAACAGAGCAGGCATAAACTACTACAGAGGCATAGTCACAGATATAGGCACAACTAGCAGCTGCACAAGCATAGATCACAACCTTGACTATTGTTGATGTGTTTTTTATGCACCTCTCAACACAGGTAGTGCACAGGTGCACTACCTCTCTTAAAAGACAATCTTCCACAATCAAATTGCAGAACACTATCCCAAGGTCTCTAATGTCAAGTCTTGACAGTGCTTGGAATATCTTAGTTGTTTGATGTGATTTGCTGGAATCACAAGGTGGTCTTACGGATGAGTTACAAAGCATGGGAAGTTGGGTTTGCAAATGTAGTTTCAAAGTGCTGGAAGTGAATGAACAGTGGCTATCCACTAACTCATCAAGTTCATCTGATTTAGCTTCATGGTGATGCTTTGGATCCTACTTTAACCAAGGATTAAAAGAAATTTTAAAAGGAGAAGGGTTAAGAAAGTTGTTCTAATCCTAAGCTACGAATGAACAGTGACAATGGTGGCTACTACAGTAGACAAACTCCCTAAAACTAAGTTTTTCTTGGCCAAGAGGAACCTACAGTTACACAAAACCAGTGCAATCTTCTAAGGACTGCAAATTTTCAAATTGCACATGCACATCATGCACATGTGATTGAACTAAGTTGCAACATTGAAATCAAGAAGCCCAGGCTAACTTTACACAGCAGTTTGTCATCAACAAGTGCTAAAAGTATGGGTTGAAAGTTCATCAAATACCAAAACACAATTTCCATTATCACCTCCATTCAAAAATCTACAACTAAAACTACTATGGAAGGTAGAACCATGCATGCAAGATGAGCAAAATCAAAGAGAACATCCATAAAATCATGCAATGTTGTCTTCTATTACTGCAAATGCCTTTTACAACAGCTCTCCAACCCTTACAAATGAGGGGAAAGCCCCTATTTATAGTTTTCCAAAGCCTGAATGAATGGCTATGATCAATTTCCAATGAATGGCCCAAATTTGATTTACATTAGGGTTTCACCTACCCCCCATTATCCAGTAATTTAAAATACATCCTTGTCTTTTCCCTGTTTTGTCATCTAGTGCTCAGGTTCTGTAGCAATTTCGTCATTTAGCTGATTGCCCTTTTACTGTAGCTGAAACTACCTGAAAGTTTCCTTCTTACTTGATGTGTTTGTAATGTTCTTCCTTGGATCAAACGAGCCCGTCAACGATTGGCATCAATGGATTGGTTGCCCCTGATTTAGGCGGACAACTCCCTTATGCTTTCTTCAAGGCCACCCCCTTGCATTTTTATCCTTGACTCCTTGGCACAAGCCTTCTTCTAATGCTAGCTTTGTTGATGGGTGCTATGAGGAAAGGTGGGCATGAAGCGAATGGTGATAGGAGCTATGCACATTCCCTGTTCAGCTTTCTCGATGGGTCTCCTGACGGACCTGCAGTAGGCTTCTTGAATCCTGCATACATGAAGTGTCGTAAGTGCTTTCATACACAAATCAAGGAAAATGTTAGTCAAATCTTGCAAAATACTTGTTAGATCCATCCATGCATCATCAAAAGATCATAATATTCATATTTGGAGCTCATTTGGACCATAAACATTAATGCAAGCCCAAGGGGCGGGCAACGAACGAGGGATAGCAAATTAGAAGGGAAGTTCCCGGACCTCACAAAACTTAGCAAAACCAAGATTCTTCAATTATAGCACATGGGAAAAGGGGAAGGAAGAGTGCCTAGAAAACTTCCTTAAGATTGGACTCATTTGACAAAAACTGGAAGCTCAAAACAACCACGGAGGGACAGAGTCCTGGAAATGGCCATGGAGGGGCTGGGCTCTAGAGGCCATGTCACCGGGGCTCCACGGATGTTCAAAACAGCCACAGAGGGACGGAGTCCCGGAAACGGCCATGGAGGGGCCGGGCTCCGGAGGCTGGGTCGCCAGGGCTCCATGGATGTTCTAAAATAGCCAAAGGGGGACGAAGCTCCGAAACCACCGAAACTTAATGGAATGTTGACGAAACCTTGACAATTCACTTAAGCACCACAAACACATCCTAAATTTACCAAAAAGTTGTCCCCAAAGTCAAAAATGTGGAAACCGGACTAGTAGGGGTCCACAGATGTTTCCAAACAGCCAAAGAGGGAGGGAGTTCCGGAGGGAAAGTTCGGAAACCACCGAAACTTAACAGAACGTTGACGAAACCTTGGCAGTTCACTTAAGCACCACAAACACATCCCAAATCCACCAAAAAGTTGTCCCTAGAGTAAAAAATGTGGAAAGCGGACCGACAGGGGTCCACAGATGTTTCCAAAACAGCCAAAGAGGGAGGGAGTTCTGAAACCACCAAAACTTAATGGAACATTGACGAAACTTTGGCAGTTCACTTAGCCATCACAAACACATCCCAAATCCACCAAAAAGTTATCCCCAAAGTAAAAAATGTGGAAACCGGATCGTGGGGGTCCACAGATGTTTCTAAAACAGCCAAGGAGGAAGGGAGTTCTGGAGGGAAAGTTATGAAATCACCGAAACTTAATGGAACATTGAAGAAACTTTGGTAGTTCACTTAGGCATCACAAACACATCCCAAATCCACCAAAAAGTTGCCCCCAAAGTAAAAAATGTGGAAACTGGACCGACGGGGGTCCACAGATGTTTCCAAAACAGCCAAAGAGGAAGGGAGTTCCAGAGGGAAAGTTCTGAAACCACTGAAACTTAACGGAACATTGACGAAACTTTGGTAGTTCACTTAGGCACCTCAAACACATCCCAAATCCACCAGAAAGTTTTCCCCAAAGTCAAAAATGTAGAAAAAAGCGAATCGAGTGATTAGGGACCAAGTCAACAGAAACAAGACAATGGGCAGAAAAGGGACGGGGGACTTCATTTCTTGAATACCCTAAGTAGGTGAATTTGGTCAAGGGGATTTGATCATTTGAAGGCACATGACCAATTTGGGCTTAGAAAATGGGGCACACAAAACAAGACAAGAGCAAAGCAGCCTATCGGGAGCGAAAAAAAAGGGGTTTCCTGCCTACAGTGGGGCGTGTGTGCAAAACATGCACAACAACTGTTGAGAGAGATACTACCAGATGAGCAACAGAGATAGCACAAGCTACTATAGAGAGACTGTAAAGATTGATAGATGGGACTTTAGTGGCAGATTACATGCGAGAGGTTCTCCGTGCTGGCCAGGAGATTGAGTAATATAGAGGCATATATTATGAGCTTGCCCCTCTAGATCAGAGAGTCAGCTATGCACATTCTCGGTTAGAGAGGACTCATACGAGGACAAAGAGCAAAGGTGTGACACAACCTCTCCCGAGAGATCTGAGAGATCCTGGGACATCCGGTGATAGTGGTACTGGTCCTCAGATGCCTACTCCATTTGGTGCGAGCAACACATAACATCATGATTATACCTTCTAATGTATTTTGAGATGTATATTTTGATTACAACCATTTTTGATGATATTATATCTTCTATTTCAGACCTCATTGTATACTTGACATTGATGAGATTTATATGATATGCAGTGGATTTTATTGATCTATGATGTGTTCTACACGATTGCATGATGGATGCAGTTTATTTTCTATGTTCTATATGTCATGTGATGATCTATATGTTATGGATGCATTTACATAATGATGACGATATGATTTATGATGTATACTTCATGATGTGCATAATGATGATGTTGTATGATATATGATATGCGATGCAAAATGGGATGTATGCACTTTTATTTATGTGATAAATGGAAATATATGATAAATATACATAATATGATTGAATGGATAGATGAAATGCAACTATATGCAATTTAGTTTTATGAAATGTCATATGCAATGTTTATGATGTGTGATATGCAAACCGCACATGATTTAAATGTATGAATGATGAGATGATAAATTAAATGCTTTCTTATATGTATGCAAATGAGAATTATGATGCAACTATATGATAATGACGATGATTGTAAATGTCAAGTATACTCAATCCATTAATGAGAAAAGATAACATCATTTGTAAATTATTCCACCAACATATGTAACAAATACTTTGCAGATCTAACACTATTATGAATGTAATCTATTTTACCATGAAAATCTATATGAAAACATTGTCATCTTAACAATCTTTGGATTTTGCTTTGTATCATCATAGAGCTTTAAAAATGTTGAAAGTGAATACAAGCATAAATGATATGATATAAACCAATGATGACCTGAGTACTTCTTTCATGATTTTTTGATATTGCAAGTGGACAAAAGCATCGAGGTATAATTAAACCGAGATGACCTGAGAATTTCTTGCGTAAACATACAAGAATCAATCATTTCCTTATGCGAATTGGAATTTCATCCATGATAATTGGTAGAGAACTTCCCGCGACAATTCTCATAATAATAATGACCAACTTAGAAATAGCAGAAAAAGAAAAATACCATTCTCCTTCCTTGCTTCTCTAGTTCAATACATCATCGAGTAGCTCCAAAGAAATAATAAGCAATGATCAAAGTACAACATTTGAGCATTCAAGCTAAAGCGCTAAAATCATGATTCAAAAGAATATCATCCATTTAGATTTGTTTTGATTGATTGTTTTAAGCTATTTGATTTTGATGTTTTGATTCTCCGTTGATTGATTGTGTGATGTTCAAATATGCTTTGATCGTTGTATTTGCTATGTTTGCCATACTATTGTTTGTCTGTTTTTTTTAAGCTCAAAGTTTGTTTTCCCTAGTGAAGTTAGGATTTTTCCCCCAAGCCAGGGTGAGACATGACCGCATTGCCAGGATATGTACATGAGGTTTTATTGCACTTTTTCAAATTTTATGATTTTTTTGTTTTTTTAACCTTTTTTTTTTTTGATTTTTTAATATTTTTTCTGAGGATATTTAAGATGGAATGAGATGATATGACCTATTGAAGGAACAAGATTCCCAATAATAGAGGTAATGCAACCATGGATAAATGATAGATCAAAATGAAAGATTCACTACAAAACATGTCACACAAGCAACATATCTCTTGTCGAAAGATAATAATAGTTGATTGATTAAGATGCCAGGAATGATTGATTTCGTAAGGCATGATGATGATGAGTACTTAGGATCACTGATTTCCTCTAATTATGATAATATTGATGATTGTTGATGATTGATTGACAAAAGATATGAGGATTGGATAATGTTTTACTGCTAGGCTCAAATATGATTTGCATGATAAGATTTAAGGTTGCAAAGGGACATGATGATATGAATTTTGATAAGCTAAGAGATATGGAATGGAAGAATGCAAGGATAACGATAATGAATGGGATGATCAAGATCAACTAGATAAGATATAGACACAAGGACCAAGTATTTTGCTCCTATTCCTCATCAAGACCAAGGAAAGGAAGAAAGCATGTATTTAGTAAGAATGATGGAATATGGATAAGATGAAAGATATGGTATGAAAAATATGGATAAAGAGTATAGGATAAGATATATGATATTCAAGAAAATCCTTAACCTTGTCAAGATCAAAAGTGGAAATGTGAAAGATAATATATGCATGATAGGAAGATGTAAGAAGGACTTAATCATCAAGTTTCATGACCAATTATCCCTTTAATAAACCATGGCAATGGGGATTAGACTCCTAAATGTTGGTAGATTAATGGTATGATGGAAGAAACTAAGGACATGCAAAAGTTTGTATTAAAGGAGAATGATGGGAGATGAATGTTGGATAATGGATAGGAGGTTGGAAGGCTTGTTGATGGATAGATGGAAAGGATGACAAGCTCAACAATGGCACACACCTTAAAGGGTGGTAGAGTGATGTAGGAAAAATGGATTTGGAAGGTGATAGGTTATTAGATGGAAGATTGGAGGAAGCCTTTGGATAAGAAAATTTGGATGCCAATTTATATTTTATTGCTTCTATGAGACTTTTAGGAATCCACATGATTTTTGACTTTGATTTTTGCTTTGTAGGCCTTTGTGGCCTTTGACATTTTTCATTTTGATTTATGGACCTTTGTGGTCTTTGAAAATTTACTTTTTTCTTTGATGGGCCTTTGTGGAATTTTGAAAATTTCTTTTGATTTATGGACCTTTGTGGTCTTTGAAAATTTCCTTTTTGCTTTGATGGGCCTTTGTGGCCTTTTGAAATTTTCTTTCAATTTTGGATCAAATTTTCTTTTATTTTTGCATGTCTCTTCGAGGAGACATGTTGATCCTTTGATACATGTGGAATTTGATATGGAAGATTTTGACATTTGGCACCCAAATTCCTTCCAAGAGCAATGGGAGAGGTGGTTTGAGATGAATGGTATGGAGGTATTATGGATGAGTTGTTGGAGGTAAAGGGCATCAAGGATGTGTGCCTTTTTTGATCTTGAGGAATAGGATATGGTCCTAGGATAGATGGAGAGTTTGATGGACTAGGATGAGGACCTAGGATAGATGAAAGGTTTAATGGACTAGGATGAGAACCTAGGATAGATGGTAGGTTTTATGGACTAGGACACTTAGGTGTATAACCAAGGCCATGTTAATATGGGTTTTCTTGAGCAAAAAGGGGGTCTAGGATACCTTGTTCATGAATGCCTAATCCTTTTCCTTTTTAGTTCATACTTTGACACATTCATTTACCAATGGGATATGTATTGTTCGTGAAACAAGATGCAAGTCCATTTTGGGGAGGATATGATATGGATGAGAAGATAGGTGTTGGAAGCAAACCGGAATGGATAAAGGTGGAGGATCCCAATTTATAGGTGTGGGGTTCATGGATAGCTTGAATAGGTGTGATAGGCTCTTGACATGGGGATGATGAGGTGTTTTGATCTTGGCTTGGAAAATGATTATGAAGTGGTATGAAAGGAATATCTTGATCATGAGAAGGATAAACATCTTCATGAAATGAAAGGGTATCCTTGAATGGAAGCATATCCTGATCTTGATGAAGGGAATCATGAAATTTTGTAGAAAGCATGTCTTGATCATCAGTTGGTAAGACATCATTATATAGGATGGAAGAACTAGCATGCTCTTGGGATGCAATAGAATAATGATATGGTATGGGTTGATTAGATGATGTGGAAGAAGAACTTGGAAGGATACCTTTCTCTTGAGATGGATGTGAAATATTTTGGATGAGAAGTGAAAGGAGGGGATTGTCATAAGATTCTTGATCAAATATTGGAAGACTTTGTAGAATTTTGATATCATTGGATGGAGTGGAAAGAATATTTTGATTTTGATGTGAAGGGGAGTCTACGATGGCATGCTTTGGATTGAGAGATTGACATGAATCATTGGATGGAGTGGAAATAATATTTTGATCTTGATGTGAAGGGGAGTCTACGATGACATGCTTTGGATCGAGAGATTGACATGAATCATTGGAAGTTGAAGATATGATAGAAGAGGATTATTGGATGGAATTGTTAACTTGAGTGAAAGAATCTTGACGTTTATTTTGGATTATGGTGGATGGAGATAAATGCATGACATGATAGGTTTGTTCAATATCATTTGTATTTGAGGACTTAGATTTGGGCTTGTTGAACTTGTGCAAAAATTCAAAGACATTGAACATGGATGATGTAGTTGTTGGTGGAGAAGGTGTCATGTCTAGATTTTTGTCAAGAGGATATGGGTAGTTGTCCAACAATAGATATCTCTCTGTGGTTGTTTCCCATATTTGTTGTTGAAGGTTTTTCAGTTGATAAGCTAAAGCATTCAATTGATCCTCATCTATTTTAGCCATGGTGGTTTGAGTTTCAATTTCCTTTTCTAGAAGTTTCTGTCTTTGTAAACAATAAGTGTATGTTCAAGAATCAAACATGATTCTTCTTGATTTCCACAGGTTTATAACAAATAATACACTTCAGACAAACTCACTCTTAAGGACAAAAGGTCATCGTTATATACTCAAATGACCCACATCTTAGAATTGCGTTGACTCACAGCTGTGTCACCCCTTAGAGGGTGCCCGTGTTTTTGTCTTTTCTAGGTGCGTACTCAAAGTTAGGTTTCCTGATCCCTTGAGCAAATAGTTTGTGGCAATTATATGGTGAGTGTACTAGGGGAAAATTCTTTCCTCCCCTTGCACCACTGAGTATTACAATGTTTAGGAACTGACAAACTGGATACTACACTAGGTTCTTAGATAGGGTATCCATTCAGAGCTGCAGATGATAAACTCCCTTAGGAGACCTCCCAATCTTTAGAACAAATATTTTGGGGATGGTTATCTCGCGCACTTCCATTGAATGTGGGTTTCCCCAGATTCACATAAATTTTAAAGTGGGTTGGGAAACCATGGCATTTGGTTGTCCCCACTTAGGTCATTCCCGTAGGGTGAGTACTTTTTCCCACTACAACAGGATTGTCTAAAGGATTTAACAAAAGCATAAAGTGCATGAATTTAAAGGATGAGTTTGGCACTCTGAATCACCCAGTTAAGGGGAGAGCATAAGTCTATCATTGCAAAAACACAACAACCAATTTTGTTCAGTTTTAAACCCAAAAAACAATTTGCTAGTCTCTGTGAAGATGTTGCTCCATAGAAAACATGGTGTCCATTTTAATCCAACATAGCATTTGTGTGGTGACTACCCTAGGATTGATAAATTTCCTTTAAAAATAGTGACTACCCTAGGATTGGTAAATTTTAAACCAAATGTCTATCCTAGGATTGGTAAATTTTAAACCACATGCATCAAAGAAAAATTTGGCCGCAGTCACGTCGGATCCAGATAAACAATTTTTTATAGTTTTACCAATGCTAGTTGGTCCTAAAGCATGAATGAAACACAATATATGATGGGTTATTTTCCCATGAGTGTTTGAAAAAACTATTAAAATGAATATCAAATGCTCTTTCTTTCACTTCAATGCTCCATATTCCTCTTTAAAACTGTAAATTAGGATGCAACCATGATAATGGATTCTAAAATGTTGTGATTTGCTAAATGCTTGATGCTTGATTTCCTGAATGCCTGAATGCCTGCAGAGTAAGATTACACAAAAGTTAGGATCCATTTCCTATAGATGAAGGCTCCTTTTATAGATCTTAAAAAGGCAAATGTGACATGGCAGCAAGCAACGATTGAGATTGAATCTGGATAAATTGACGAAGAAGAGTGAATATGGTGGAGAGGAAGATGGAAAGGATAGAGAAATCCTTCAGAAGACCGGGAAGAAAAAGAGGAAGAGGAAGAGAAAAATCTCCTATGAATGTTCCAAATTAGTTTGGAAGGATAAAGCAAAATTCATTTTTATTGAAAGTTTTAACTTTTGGAGGAATATTAGAATTATTTAATTTGGAAAATGGAGAAATATTATTAAATAAAGCAAACAAATGGAATTTGTTTATTTAATAAAGGAGATATGTTAATGAAATAAAACTATGTGATATAGTTTATTTAATTAAGAGGAAATAATTGAATAATTAAACAAATCAAACTATTGAAGTTGATTATTTAATTAAAACAAAATAATTGAAAGAATGTGATTTAGAATAAAATAATGAACTAATTAAATAAATATTTCTATTTATTTAATAGTAGAAGAATAAAAGGTTTAATCAATCAAATGAATGTATTTAATTAATTGGATTTATCTAGACCATTTTTAGGTGTATACACATGTAATACATGTTAATCATTTTTATTTTTTTTAAATATTAGTAGTTAAGTTTAGTTTTAGATTTTTTTCTTTTCTAAATTTATCAAATGCATGTAATGCATGTTAATCAACTCTCAGGTTTTTTTTAATATTAGCAATTAAGTTTAGTTTTAACTTTATTTTTCTAAGTTTTTTAAAATGCATGTTAATCAGTTTTAAATTTTAGGATTGAAATTATAGGTTTTTTTTTTGTAAATCATTATATAAGTAGAGAAACTCAGAGGAATTGTGAAGGATATTTAGGTTTTAGAAGACAAATTTTAGAGAAGAGAAATAGAAAAATTGTGAAAGATATTTTTGTTCTACAAAGCAAGTTTTGGAGGAGAAGATTCAAAATAATTGCTAAGCAGTATTTTACAAAGAAGGAGATGGGGAACAAAAATACAAGAAAAAGTAAGATTGCACGAAAGTATTTAGCATAATAGGAATAAAGAATATGTGAAAAAATCTTGCAAAGTTATTATAAACGTAAACAAGGTATGTCAAACTTGAGCCTCTCGCAATATTATTCCTTTTGTTTCCCTTTAACATTCCATTTTCTATTTGTGAGTTTATGTGGTGCATTTTTTTGTGAACCCTTTTGTGTAAAGTGATTTGTGGAAGTGCTATGTGACCCCTTAGAGCTCGAGGGTGGATTGATTATCAATCCTATGGTTGGGATGAGAGCTTTATGGCCATGTTGTTTTGCTGACTTCTTGTTTCGGGTTTAGGTATTGAGGTTGGAAAGCAAAGGATGGTCTATCAAATTCATAATTCAAGGAAATAAATATGGGTCTTATGAATTAGGAAGAGTTTGAGTTCCTAGAGTGGGGTTATGAAAAGGGGAAAATGTTGGGTATATGGTGATTAGTTCAAATTTGTAAATGTGTTCATTCTTGCCTCTAGATGTGCAGATTCAAGGAAACATAAGGCATGCTTCAATCTCATATTATAAGGAGTTAAAATTGGGTAAATATAGACTTTATAATTGTAACATGGTAGTCATTGGTGCAAATCTTTAAGGGAATAAAATATTGAGTCTTGGGCATCAGCTCCAATCTTGTTGTGAGAACTTTAATGAAAGAATCAAATTCTTATTGGATCTAAATTAAATATTCTCTTAACATCAATTTTAATAAAAGCGTATATTAAAGGTCTTCACAAACCTAAGTACTAAGGGAAATTAAAAAAAGAAGAGAGAAAAACAATTTCCTCTTTGAATTTCCTTTGTTAATACAATTAATTAGATTTATATCTATTCTTTCAAAAATAAAATAAAATCATATATGTACATAATGCGTAAATATATAGATCACATGCATATACATATTATTTATAATAAAAAAAAAACTTAAAAATTAGATATAAATTGCAAATAAATATGCCTTATTATCATAAGTATATTAATCTAAAAATTATTAAATTATTATTTAACAATGAAATTTTAAAAAAATCTTCCTATACCTAAATTATCACTTTTAAAATCATTAAATTAAATAAATAATATTAAATGCATGTATATACTTTAACTTTAAAAAAGAATATATTCTAAATTCTCTTATATAAGGAGTAGTAAATTTGTTATGTTCATTGGGAGTGGAAAATTCTATTATCAAACTACCAAATGAGATAATTGTTTTATCATAAAATTTGCTCTGCAATATAGTCACCTAGAAGCATGAAAACAAATCCTTGATCTTTTCTATACATCATAAATATGGAGGTCATTGTGTATATTTGGAAGTCTGGAAATTCCTATTCCTGATTCTTCGTATCCCTTTTATATATACACATTTTTATCTTAAAGTATTAAATTATTTCCACGTTAAGGCTAAATTAGAGCATCTCCATGCTAGAAACACCAAATAAAATTGACCATCCATAAGAATGCATGAATGATGTTCTTTTGCATAAACAAAGAGCAGTACAATATTTACATATATAATATCCATCTCTTGAGCCCTTCTTAGACTATTTCATGTATACCATACCATGAAAGGTTTGTTTTCACTCAAATATCATTAGTAATTTTTTGAGAGGATGTCTATGCAACAACAAACAATGTTGGTAATGTAGAAAATTACCTTAGTTAATAGTCAATATTATAAACGCCAAGATAGATTTTATAATTTACGGTCTATTTCAGAGTAGTGTTCTTATGTCTAAAAATCCCCTCTTTAGAAACAAATATAAACTAGTTGTAAATAAAGTTACTCACTTGATATCCAACTAAATTAATTTTTTAGCTGGGTGTCTAGTGTTATTTCACAATAGTGTTCTCATGTCTGAAACAACCCCCTAAGCAACAAAGACAAAACTAGTTAGATAAACTTACTCAATGTCCAACTGAATTAATCAATTTAATAAAAAAATTTAAATCCAAGGTCACTAGCAGCATTATCAATGAGCCAATATTACACTCTAGATTGATATTGGGGTGTTATATCTACTCAGATGATATCCTAAGTACTTTGAACAACCATCAACCTTCAAGATTGATGTGAATTCTCTCTTTTCTACCAGGTAGATAGGGGAGAGGGGCCCATAGTGGAGCGGGGTTCAATAGTGGGGATAGAAGTAGTCCATAGTGGACCCAATAATGGAGCACCTTAATATCCAATTGCAAAACACTTTTAATCTATAAAGTACACAAATTGAAAAATCATGTAATGCCACATCAGTGCACCAATAAAACATGACTTAGTGCACCACTATCAATATCACTTTTTTTTGGGGCCTTTTTGGATACTTTAACAAAAAGCATGTTGATGTGGCATCATATTTGATGATGTGGCCCTAAAACGAAATATAGAAGCACATAAGTTGTCAGATAAGTTGTTGTAGAGAATTGGAAGTGATTTGAAATTTTCACATATAATTTTGAGAAACGTGAAGTTAGGGTGCTCCACTATGGGCCCCTCTCCCCTATTGCTTTCAATTTATTCAAAGCAACTTTCAGAAGCATTTTCTTTTGTGCGAAGAGAAAAAATAAACTGAGGCAATATAGAGAAATAAGTGTATCTCATATTTATAGGTTCATTAAAAAACAAAGTGGATTTTAAATAACAGATAAACAATGACTATGTTCCAAAGGGTTTCTGGAATAGGGATGGTGGGGACCAACATGATGCATTTCCATGAACGCTATAATGGGAGGCCTTTTTAGGGGACAACAATTAAAAAAATGGGGAAATTTTTCAAAAATACAAGAAATTTCAATTATTCATATATAAATATAAGGCATTCATTGTATACATCATAGAAACATGGCCTTGTGCCCAATGCATGAAATACAAGGCACTAGACCAATGAACATAGGCCTTGGGATATAGTACTTTTTCTGTAATGTTTTTGAGATGCACCCTAATCCAACCCTCCCCAAAAATTGCATAGGCTAAAGAGTGTCACAAAGTAGTCCACTCCCAATGAACATAACAAATGTATGGGTAGTGATTGCTTTCTTTAATCACAAGAGCGTAAAATATAGCAAGGTTGTAAGGTTTCACATGTAGCTAATATGTTTAATGCTAGTCTTGTTATTCCTATGTTGTGTAATACATATTGATTTTTCTTGTCAACTAGTTAGTTGAGAGGGTAGCTTTTGTTATTTATTTATTTTATTTAAACTTCTTAGCCACCTCTTGTGTTAGAGATGTTCCTTCTAACTAGTGAAATCCATTACCACCTATAAGGCCTCAAATTTGCAATCCTCATGTATATTACCATTTATCTTTCATTAATAAGTCTTAACTCCAAATCATGTTTAGAAACTCTCTTTCGTAGCAATCAATAAATTGAAACTCGATAATTACCCTTTAAGCTTAGCTAGCCTTTTTGAATGATTTATTCAAGGTATTGAAGTCCTAAGTCATCTATTGCTAGAAACCTTATCATTATTCACTATCATTGATTTCCTTAATACATCTTCAATTTTGTGTTATTATATGTTTGATAATTCTAGTATTGATTGTTGAATAGTTTTATATCCTTAAATCGAATATTAATAAATCTTGAGTGTTGTATAAAGTTTTAAGTGTTTCAAAATATTACCTTGTTGAATATTCTATTTTACGAAATTTGATGAAGTTAGTAATTCTAAGTATATGATTTATTGAAAAATCCTTAGGTCCTTTCTATGTTGAAGTGAATTAGTATGAAAGCAAAAATATTACAAGTTTTATGTATCACTAGTTTCTCGTTAACATAATTGACATAAATAAGTATGGTTAGGGTAGATCGATTGTTTCCTATGTTTGTGCTATTGTCATCAATTAAGGAAAAACCAAAATAAAGTTTAGTAAGTATTGTATCTATGGATTATATTATTATTGTGATTCCAATCACAATAATATCATCTTGGGATATGATGATAGACATTGTACTGAGTTGTTAGTGTTTAATTAAATGAATGAGTGATTTTTCTTTCATAAATATCCTTTTAAAACACAAATCAAAATGTGTAATACAAAGAATATGTGAATATTGCTAATTAGTAGGAGAGATTAGGATGAATGCATTGAATTTATTTGAATACAAGGGCATAACAACATATTGCACAAATTTGTATTTAGTGAATCCTAAGTAGGAAGGGTTTGTATTTGTATTTAGTGAATTCTATGTTATTTGACATGTTTTTGTGTAGGGGCTCAACATATAGAAATTGAAGTAGAAGTCGAGCCAAATTTAGATCCTGGAGCAAATGAAGCTGAAGAACACATAGTTGATGTTGGGGAGGAGGCCCAGGTGCAAGGAATGAATGTTGGAGAGGGGTCAGGATCGCTTGTGGATACCATCATGGAAGAGCATATGAATCTAGCTAAAGAGGTGAGGAGAAAAAATTCTTCTAGAAATTTAGATCATTTATTTCAAATGGATACAAAAAAATTAAAGTTTTATGCTGAACAACCCAGACGCACTACTAAGAGGTCAATGAACAAAATTGCAAAGCAAATAATTTCTTATTTAAGTAAACTTGATACACTTGATCAAGCCCAACTATTGTCAATTGTACTTATTAATAATGAGCTACAAGAGTCATTACAATTGTTGGGTGTAGATACAAGTACAAAAAAGAGGAAAGATTTACACCTACAAAAAGACATTGTAGAAAATTTTAAAAAAGGTTTGGGTTCCATTGGGAAACAATCTTGATCAACAGATAAGGCAATTTCAAGAAGAGTCATGTTGACATTGATTTTAAGTGAAAAATGGCCAAAAAAAGATAAATCTCTTCACTTTCAACCAAGATTAATTTTAGTAGAAAGACATTGATACAATATATCAAAAGGAGAAAGGTTTTGGATGATAGTACCCCAGAAGGCAACTGGGCATCTATGTGCAGAGCTCCTCAATTTGATAGGATTCAAGATGTTTTAGGAACTTCATCTCAAGATTTTGGAACGATCATAATCATCCTTCATCAAATAGAAGAGATGTTATCAACACAAGATTGGGTCCAATAATAATGAATTACATACAAAACATTGGTTAGACATAACAAATCATGAGACGTATGTGTTGTTTTATAATTGAAATCCACATATAAATATTGGGCAAACAATGTTTGAAAGGTTAAGGTCATATTATGTGAAGACAAACAAGGTTTTTGAAAGTTGTTCTCATCATATTGAATTTGATCTTTACTATTAGGTGTTTCAAAAGATTAGAAAAGAAAGTGATGGTTTTCAGAAAGCACCTCCTAGATGGACAAGTCAATTTATAACATCCATCCTATGTGATAAATCAGATGATGATAATGCATCCAATCAAATTAGTTGCATAAAGGGAGTCTATGAAACATGTGGAATTTGGCTAAAATGACTTTGAGAGACGAAGATACCGACTGACAAAGTTGGTAAATTGCAAGAGTTACAACTACATCAAGTTTCATACCAAAAGTGGCAAAGAATCAACAAGGTTAGATTATGTAGAAGAGGAGATACCAATGGGAACATTTATGGAAAAGTTTTGTAAATTGATACAACCATACATACAACACTCTTTCTTTTCTAAGTGGCAAGCACAACAGTTTCAGACATTAAGAGATACTTTCCCACTTGGAACAGTGTTATTAGTAGTTGACTTTGTAGAGAATTACTCTTTTGTACATCAAAAAGAGATTCAATCACAATATTATTTTTTAGAGCAGATCACTATTATGGTGCAAGTGTGTTATCGACATGCACAAGTGGATTTGGATGGTGTTGACAGTTCATCTGAGGCATGAGTCATTAAGAAAGAATACCACTTCTATATTAGTGATGACAAAGAGCATGACACATTGTTTGTACAACATTTCTTCAAGAAGTTTTTTAAATATTTGGCAATCAGGGGTGTCAAAATTGAAAAGCATTTTGTATGGTCAGATGGATGTGCTTCACAATTCAAATCGTCAAGGCCATTTTATGCACTATATAGATATCATCGAAATGAAAACATACCACATGTTTAGAGCTTCTTTGAGAGTGGGCATGGAAAGAGTGAACATGATGGTGTAGAAACTTGCATCGAATGTGCTCTAAAAACACATCAAATGAATTGAGGGAGATTGCATAAAAGATGCACATGATGTTGTTGAACAGTGTCAGAAACACTTTGCATCAAATGAGGTCAACACATCTTCAACAACCAACTGATACATTCCACATAGAGTGTTTTGGGATATATCAGGTATGTTTTTGTTTGAATTTAAATCTTTAAATATACATATATATGTACATTCAAGTTTGTTTATTTTAGTTTGAATATATTTATATTGATTATTATTTTTTAATGCAAAATTATGTTTTGTAGGTGTGGATAGAAGATCAATGAATGGATGCAAGAGGGTAGAGAAAACAAGATCATTGAATTTCGTCATGAGTAGAGATAGTTTCCCATGGAGATTGTGCACTAGGGATTACTCATGTTTTTATTATGACTACATTTTAGAAAACTATGATGAATGCAACAACCAATAACAAGGATATGTTAGTGGATGGAATTTGGTGCCACTACATGTTAGTGACACATACAATGAAGATGAAGATGAAGGATTTGAAGACATTCCTTTGATTTCAATTGATTATGATCATATTTTAGGACTGATTAAAAAAGGTATGTACATGTATATATATTTATATCGTGCATGTATGAGCTTGTGTAAATATGTAGCTTAATCATTTATTAAATTTTATTTGGATACTTTTTAAAGTAAATTTACATAAACTTAAGTGATAGTGGAAATCTTTTTTTTTTTAAATATCCATGTAATTTTGGTGTAGGAGATGTTTTGTAGTCATAACAGAGCCTAGAAACATAGAAGGTGTTAGTTGTTATCTATTGTGTTGCACGAGAGAGAGGCAAAAGCTAGCAAAATTAGAAACAAGTGATGGAATGTCGTTCCCCATAGGTCTGACTAAATAAATAGATGCTCTTACATGATTTATCTATTGAATGTATATTTTGAATATTTAATTACTTCTATTGACCTTGTAAATGTTATGTCTTACCTTGGAATGTTGGTTCCTTCAAGTTCAATTATAGTGCAAGGGACATATCT
Organism: Sequoia sempervirens; assembly: GCA_007258455.2. Lineage (NCBI taxonomy): Eukaryota > Viridiplantae > Streptophyta > Pinopsida > Cupressales > Cupressaceae > Sequoia > Sequoia sempervirens. Next base: position 17,454 of record VDFB02315577.1, on the reverse strand, counting down.
CAAGCAAATCAAAATTGTTCAAAATGGGATTCATTTCATTGATTATCAACCTGAGAACAAGGTATATCAATATAGCCACCTAGTAATTGCTACTGCCCTATCCCTTCATCCAGTTCTACATGCACGTGGGCGTCGCAAGTGGAGACTAAATAGTGATGATCATTAGAGAATATTAAATGTTATTTAAGAGTGGACTGAACCACTTGAATTGGTTTGAATAACAAGATGTGTCATAGGGGGACTTGAACAATTTACTTATATTAAGAGGGAAACTGTTAGAAGATTAATCTTTATTTAGTAAAGGTTATTCTTTATTTGTAATTATTTATTTATTTTATTAAGGAATATTTGTAGCCACCTTCTTAAGAGGTTCTTAACACATTGCACTTTGTATCATTCTTAGGCATTTTGTCTCCATTAATAATATTGGGGTTTTTTTTCTTGTTTTTTCCCTTTATCAAATTCTTGTGTATCCTTAGCAATTGGTGGTGCTTGGTTTGGCTACTCTCTCTTTGGTAAATTTTTTACTTCAAACAATGCTCATTGGTTAGTTCTTTTCTTTGCTCAATTTATTTTTCCTTTATAGAAACACTATAATTTATACATTTAAAATGAAGTGAGTTTGAAGTGGAACACTATAATTTATACATTTAAAATGAAGTGAGTTTGAAATGGAATAACACGAGGGCATGCTTTGTCAAGAGATGCTTTGTTATGAAAGTCAAGAATATGATACATGTGAAAAATAATGCATATAGATTGAAATTTACTTGAGTGCTCTACCATACGTAGAAGATAAAATTAAAAATCTAACATGTATACATGTTTTTGTTTTTGAAGTGAAAAATCAAGTAATATGACTTTTTTTTGAAAGTTGTTACATACAAATCTATCATTACAAACAAATGAATTATGAAACAAAATTATGCCTACCAATATGGGTAGAATCCATCTTAATTATTAATTTTTTATCCCCTTATTTACTCTCAAAAAGTTTCAATAAAGGGCCCATATCATATTTGTGATTTAGATAATAAGGAGGCAAAATTAAGTCCAAATTTTTCCTAGAAAAGAGCATAACTTTATCAATTCCAACATCTTTAATTTAGATATAACTTTATCTTCGTGAGCAGCATGAACAAGGTCTTCTTCATGATAAAAATATCTAATTAATATTTTTGGAAAACCTCCTACCTCAAGTCTACTATTAGATAATACATCTTCAAGAATTTCACTAGGTAGATCATCGTGCATTTATTTTTCTCTCATTTATTTGAACCTTTCCATTAGCCTTGGTATGGTCTTAGTAGGAGATGCTAAATATTTGTTTGAAACCTAAACTATCTACCCAAAATATGCTTTTGATAACTTCATCGCACATGCATCTTTTATTATATCTCTTGAAAACAAAAGTCTTTACCTAACCGAGGTCAAGACAAATTTGAAATGGAAAGGTCAAAAAGTTATGAATTAGACATGAGTAACATTTTCTTCAATCATATGTGTATCTTTGTAAGAGGGACTTCTTCATATCTAGGAAATTCGTTATCTAATGATGACATATGAGGAGAGGATGATGATAAATTTGTACCTTGATGTTAATATACAAATACACTTTAGTCAATGATCATCCAAGTAGTAGAAAATAATTTTTTATTACAAAAAAAATCATCATCTATTTAAAATTAATTGAGTTATGGTGGGAGCAAATGCTGCTTGACAGGGTTAGTAATAACTTGTTATTTTATCAGTTCTAGTTTTATCTGGGTTTATTTTACCCACATAAATAAAGTAATTATCTGTGTTATCATCATCTTATTGTTCTTTGTTAGAATCAAATCCGAACAGTAGAGCCTCTCTTTTCTATAAAGGACATATGTTTAGATTATAGGGTTTAGGGTGCCTCTTTTAGTGTAAAGGATATATGATTTATGGAATATTTTTTAGGGAACCTTACCCGTGTAGTGAATTTTGACATGAAACGTTGCATGCATTTCAATGTTTTGAAGTAAATCATGTGCACCACCGATGTTGTTTTGTTCTCCTCCTACAACTCCCATGAGGTTCTTTAGCCACTACCCTTTGCCAAAGGATTTTGGAATGTAGGTTGAAATATCAACCCACATGATGTAGGGATGTTTAGAAGGTTACCTAGATAATAAGCTACAACATGACATTGCTTATGACAAGGATTACTAAACATTAATTTATTTTTTGGGTTAAAATTCTTAAGTACGGTGTGGTATTTGTATTCCTAATCATTCAAATGTAGGAAAATGGTCTAAAAAGTTCTAGCTCATGTTTTTGAAATTTAGTGGAAAAATCTCTTATGAAGAAGATATAGCCTTGAAAGCCGAGGAAGGCATCAAATCTATCCAGTGATGGAACAATGTTAAACCTATTTCAACATTAGAGAATGGGTTATGTACATATAAAAGAAATGATGAGACTGAAGTGGTATAGAAGAGAGGATGGGCTAGTGAGACCTAGAAACCTAATTGGATGCGAAGAGATGCAGTCCACAATGGGGACCCAAAAGATGAATTTTGGTATTTGAAGAAAATGCAGCATAGATAGTGGTACATAGTGGGGGACTAGAAGAAATCTAAAATACACAATGGGACCCAAAATGTGAATTTGGGTATGGGGAATTTTGGAAGTAATTCAGAAAGAAACATACACAAATGGGACCCAAAAGCTAGATTTGGGTGTGGGGAATTTTGGATGTAATAAAAGTAGCAGTGTATGGAATGGGACATAGGGGACCAAAAGATGGATGTGGGAATAAAGAGTTTTGGATGTGATGTAGTATGCAAAATAAGTATAAAATATTTCAACCAGTTGAAAGGAGAATGAAAAATAAGTATAAAATGTGACACAAATGTAGAGGCCCCATTAAACATTCAAAGAGGACAACAAATATCAAACAAAGCTCTTTTATTCTAATTTCTCATAGACTAAATCCGAAGATAAATTTTATGCCATTGAGAATGAGCTACAAAATATGGATTCCATGCAATGGAAACAACATGATTTAGAATTATAGAATGTACAATGCAGTTACAAGAGGGATCAGTTCTAAGAACTATTGTTGTGCCAATTGGTTCAACTGGCCGAACTAATTTTGACCCAGGAAAAGAAGTTCCATTTGGCTGGTTACTCAAAAAGTGTGCTAAGTCAGTGTCTTGTCCTTGTCTTCTTGCTCAGTCAGGCTCTTTCTACATGCTTTCTAGCAGGACAACCCCAAACACTATTGCACTTGTAGTATCCTCTAAGGAAAGCAAAAAAATATACGTTTACATTGAAAATTTACCAACATAAATAAAAAGTATAATAAATCTTGACCAATCAAACCATAGGAGCCTCAATTACAAAGGAACTACTCATATCTGGATACCTTTGACAGCCATAAAGCCTATGCCAGAGAAGGAATTTTATAAACACTTTGGACAAGATAAACCAACAATGCTTACTGAGTACAACAATCATACCTTGGATGTGGAGAACCCTTGATAGGTTTCTGACCATATTTTCTCCAAGAGTATTCATCTAGTGGAATATCAGCCATTTTGATACTGATTGCAAACACTCTAATGGTCCTTTTCAACCTAGATTTCTTGAAAACCCAACATCGAACAGAGAAAACAACTTTTAACTCTCAAATACTTTTGGATCACCAATTAGAAATAAATTACACCCATGTCTATGGATTTGTATTTACAAAGATAGTCACTACAATGGAAAAGGAAGTAAAAAACCATAAGAAAGGGCATTGAAATTTGGGCTTAAAGACCACAACATGAGCGCAAAGGACAAAATCCAATGGCATAATTTTTTTTTTTTAATATTTAAGGGAATATGGTTTAAGATAACAAATTATTCTAATATTACTTAAAGAAATCTGAAAAGAGAAATTCTAATAAGGTCATCCAATAAGAGTAGAGCTTGACAGTGAAATTAGAAAGCAAAATATAAGTCCTGGGTCAACAAATCCTTGATAGAAACTCATTAGGAACTACATGAACAAAAAAAAACCACTAATTGAAACCATGGACAATGAATCACCTCAAGATTCTACACAAAATTTTCCATGCTCTTTATAATGACAATGGGAAAAAAATAGATTCCATACCTATAGATTCCAAAAAAACCATTGATTCAAACAATGGCTTTGACGAACTGAAGATTCGCAAATTCAAAAATGGTGCCACCTTTATTGGATCTTGACAAAATTGTTAGTAGCAAAGATGTAGTAATTTATCCTATAATAAGCCATCAGGACAAATTAGAAGCACATACCAAATAAATTTGATTTGGACCTGCTCAAATGTAATTAATTAGAAAAGAACCATTATTATATCAATTAATTAGAGTCCAGAAATAAGTGGATGAAACTGTAAGAGTGAGCAATCTCAAGAGACACATAAAAAGTAGAATCTTAGCAAATTTACCTTTTGTACCCAAGAATGACTCCTCGTACATAGAGCCTAGAAAAGGACATGTGCCAAAGAATTAGTATCTAGATAAATTACCAGCATGTTTAATTCAAAATTTTGAGCAGCTATTGTGAAAACATAAAATAAACATTGCATCTTGTAGCTACAACTTGTTTACCTATTAATTAAGTCAAGCTCCAGTAGGGTCGTCATGCTAGCTCTGAATCAAGCGAAACTCTGATTGAGAATCTTGCTCCGATGGATGCGCCGAGCCCTACAGATATTATAAGACATGTACACAATCTAATTACATTATGCCAAATTGGAATAATGTTCTATATCTATATACATGTGTACAAATTATATACATACCTAAGTACATGATTTAAAAACTTAAAACTCACCTATCCACTAACATTACTTGCATCATCTGAATCATGCCTACGCACACGCTCCATCCTCACACTAGGTGTAACATGAGTTAACTCCCTCTACAATATATATATATATATATAAAACATAAATGTGTACATTAGTACTATATACCATTTAAGTAAAACAAGTAATTTAAAATTTAAACAAGTTTAAATTGTGCATGTGTATACATACATACATACCTCTATATCAGGTGGTGCAAGATCTGCTGCAATGATCCTATCTGTCAACTGGACTATATCATGGGTCTCCCTGGCTCGCTCCAATATTGACGAGTGTAGTGGACTAACCAAGCGAGATGGAATTGACAACATATCTCCACATAGCAGCATATCCACGTAACCTGACAATTCCATCATTTGCAACTGATCCTCAATTGCATCTAGGCCTTGAGATGCATGATGTTGAACACTCATAGAATGACTAGTAGGTGTATCCTCCTCTCTAGCAGTCGAATGATCTATAGATGGATATGTAGGATTTGCAAAGCTACCAGGTTGATGTGAATGCGGTGAAGGACCTGTAGCTTGGTTGGATCTGGGATGTGAATGCAAAGCTCTACCCACATTTCCTCTGACCTCATATATTGGGATTCCAAGCTCTGTTGCAATGAAATCATATGCCTCTAATAGGTCCTCTGACAAACAAGTTGTACTCCGAAGTATTTTCTCTCCTATAAGACCATCTATGTCTAATGGTCAAAGGAAACCCACCATACCATAAGGATTAGTAGCATGATCTGATGATCTAGATCATGCAGAATGACTCATCAAATATCTACCCACATGATCAATAGATATTGTAGATGCTACAACAGCTATATCATCAACACTATCAATTGCTTCCCTTTGAGAAGCAATGACAACCTAATTTGCAATAGGCGTGAGGGCTAGGGAGATAGCAGGTGATCTCTCCCCAACCATATCCTAATAAACTAGAGGCAATCGATCTGCTTGACAAAAAGCATCCCTATCAGTTACCCTACCACGCCGCTAGCCATAATATTCTGGTAGGTTTAAATAGTTGATGTTAAGGCCTAAATGAACCTCAACATACAATTGTTGTGCAAAGTACAAAGGAATTTGGTCATTATTTGGATAAAGACCAAATGCTGCAAGAAAGCATGGGTATATCAAAGTGGCCATCTGATGATCAACACATCGAGTCACCTGATATCCCTTAATCTTGGATCTACCAATGTAAAATGGAAAACATTGTCTTTTAATGGTTTCTTTGGGACTTGTAGTTGAAATTCTATAAGAGAAGCCTCACCACTAATCTCTCACTGCTATATTTCTAGCAGACAAAGCATGATTGTTCTCAAATGTCCATCTAATATTCTCTAAGCTATGTAGCATGGATACAAATGTATCCTTGTAAACCCCTGTGGTGGTGGGTTCAAGTAGAATATGGCATAATTTATGGATCTCATCATCTATATTGGTAAATATACCACCAGGTGGTGGTTCATGAGCTGCCATATTGATCCCTGATTTGTCCAAAAAAATAAATTATTTTAAACATCCTAATGTTTAAATTTAACTGAACAAAAATAAATAGACTTGCTCTTTTCCATGCCAAAAAATAAATTAGAAAAGAAGTTACGGACAAGAGGGAAGAGATATTGTCTATAATCTATTTTCCATAATCTCTACAGAAAAAATAAATTAGATCACATTCAACAATTTGCCATCAGAAAATATATAATCTATTTTCCATAATCTTTACAAACATATTCTCTACAGGATCACTTGATAACACTTGTTGGTTTGTAGGATTTTAAAAGTGTCTAAAGAGCCATTTAGGAGAATACTATGTCTGTGTAGTAGTTTTAAAATATGTATCCATGATGGGATGTGCCTTGTTACTTTGACTAATTTTTTTATTTTTTTTGATTTCATGCCTTGGAATTACATTACATACTGGTCCTAAATAATGCTTTGACTGATATAATTTTCTATCTGTACTTTCCTTAGAGACAAGGTGGTGTTTTGGAGTTCAGTTGGTTTGATTTGAAGGGAGCTCGTTACCTCTCATGACAAGTTAGTGACCAACAACTTGCTATAAAGAAACACATAAACAAGAGTATTGAATGAACTAAACATTTATGACCCACTCCCAACTTTTTTTGGATACAGTGAAACTCGGAAAATAATTAGCAACATTTGTAAGTTCAAGTGAAATGCTCAGTTTCATTTACAAATATGATTGTGTCAGCATATGTAAACTAACTCATTCTAATACTTAGTTCCACTATCAACATTGCAAAATATTTCCCAGACTTTGCAGACATGTTTGACAACAATTGGTATAGCAATTTATGAGTTTAATAAATCTGTTTATTTTATATAGCAGACCCAGATTTGCATACAATAGTTTATACATTCAGTTTCCTACCAAAAATCAGACCCATATTTGCATACAACAGTTTATGCATTCAATTTCCTACCAAAAATCAGACCCAAATTTGCATACAGCTATATTTTCATTCAATCTCCTAGCATAAATAATTACTCAAACCAAACTACAAAATATATGTAGTATTTGTGCCCATACCTGGAAGAGAAGTTTGATCCTGGCTTGAGAATGATGAGGACGCCTTCAAAATGTACATAACTCGTTTGTAGTAGCTAGAGTCCCTCTTTTATCAGCCATTTCTTCTAACCAGCGAGTGCACTAGGTATAAGCCTCCAAAATGCCTTCATTAGTCTCTTCAATAACCACGTCCCAGCCAATAACAAGATACCAAAGTCGTCTACAACAACAAATCACGATTTCCTTGGTCTCAACCCGCTATCACCACCATACATGAATTTTCCCTTGAGATTTTTGTTGAAACCATGGCGTCTAAGGATTGTATGATGTTGGCCATCCTAGCTCACACAAAAATCTACCACAAATCATCCAAAAGAATCCATCGAACTCACCATGCAAGCAACCACAAAAAAATGGAAGTAACTTCTTCTCTTATCCAAAATGTCCCAAAAAATGACATACAGAATGAGGATCCATGTCTTTTCAAAATACTAAAATCGCCCAGCTAGGAGATGGTCTTTCACATTCGAAACTAGACAGTGGAGGTCTTCAAACCCTAGGCAATACAATTTGAGCTTTTCTTGTGAGAGATATATGAGTTTTTCAAAAGTGCGAACCCAAGAGACTCCTCAAGCTTTTTGTATTTCTCCATCCAAAAGAAACCCGTGACTTTTAGCAAAAAGAAGTTTTAATATTTCAATAAGAAGATAGAAGTGACTTATTTTTATAATGTGATGTTTAAAATATATTATAAGCCACTTGAATAATACTTCCACAAAGTCACTTTAAAAAAAGTGATTTAATTAATTGCTCATTATCGCCTTTAAATATTTAAATGAAACTAAGGCAATAAATTAAGCAATTAAATAAATGTTTCCCTTAACTCGACATTAGCCTCAGGAATTAAAAGGCTAAGCAACCCTTCAACGACTACTGAGAGGGGGACATTATAGTCCCCCCTTCCTGAAATTGGTTGTTCTCAAGCAATTGCAAACTTAGGTGTTGTAGAATCTGCTCATTCTCCCATGTGGCATCCTCTATTGGCAAATCTTTCCATCTCACCAAATACTCCTTTACCACCCTGTTTCTAAACCTCCTCTCTCAGGTGTCTACAATATCCTCGGGAACTAGGACCAAATTTCCCTCCTCATCCAATGGTGGGAGCTCTGAAGAAGAAGTAACCTGCTGACCTAGTGCCTTTTTGAGGCATGAAACATGAAATACATTATGAAACTTGCTGCTCTCAAGCAGCTCCAACTCGTATGCCACCTCTCCAACCCTCCTGATAATCCTGTATGGTCCATAGAATCTGGGCTTGAGCTTCTCGGCTCCACTCTTCTTAAGAGAATACTATCTATAGGGATGCAAGCGAGGGTATACCAAATCACCCACCTTGAAACTGTGCTCAATCCCGTGTCTATCAACATACATCTTTTGCTGATTCTGTGCCACCTGTAGGTTATCCTTGAGTGCCCTCAAGATATCTTGACTCTCCTGAATCCAATCCTTGGCTTTGGGAGCTGTGCTATCACCAAAATCCATCTCCATAAATGAAGGTGCATCGTAACCATACAAGGCTCTTTAAGGACTCATCCCAATGGACATATGATAGGTGGTATTATAACAATACTCCCCCAAATGCAACCACTTAATCCATGCCCGTTGATGCCTTACAATGTAGTTGCGCAAGTACCCCTTTACCCATTTGTTTAAAATTTCTATCTATCCATCTGTCTGAGGGTGATAACTCATGCTCAAAGTCAACTCAGTACCCACAAATCTAAACAACTCCTGCCAAAATGCACTCATGAATCTACTATCCCTATTACTGACTATATTCTGGGGTAGCCCATGCAATCTAAAGATCTCCCTGAAAAATAACTCAGCCACCTGTAGTGCCCTTTACTCAGTCGGAATAGCAAAGAAGTGAGTACTTCATCAACCGATCCACCACCACAAAGATACTATCTCTCCCATGCACCTTAGGTAGACCTGTGATGAAGTCCATAGAAATGCTCTCCCATTTATGCTCTGGGATGGGTAACAACTGTAGCAATCTAGCTAGATGCATGTGCTCTAACTTGTTCTGCTAACAAGTCACACACTCCTTGACGTGTCTCAATACATCATCCTTGAGGACCTTCCATGTGAACCTCTCTCTTACCTATTTGTAAGTTTTGAAATAGCTCTGAAGGCCTACTAAGGGAGTGTCATGAGAAGCCTATAATATCTTCTCCTTCAATCTAGATTATGGCACCAAGTAAATCCTATCCTTGTAGTAAATCACATCGTCCACCACTCGGTACCTGTCATCCTGAATAAACCCATCCATCAACTCGCAAGAAAAATTATTCTTGGAGTACTCTATCAACAAGAGGGATTTCCAATCTACGAAAATCTCTGAAAGTGAGCAAGCCGAAGGTCTCCTGGAGAGGGTGTCTACCACAACATTCTTCTTTCCTTTCACATACTCTATATCAAAGTCATATGCCTATATCCTACTGACCCACTTCTGTTGCCTCTCATTCAAATCCTTCTGCTCCAAGAAGTATCTGAGACTGTTGTGGTCGGTCCTCACCACAAACTTCCCTCCAACTAACTACTGTCTGAATTTTTCCAAGGCATGCATAATGGTGAGCATCTCCTTATCATAGATGGAGTATAGTCTCTCTAGTCCCCTCAACTTATGACTCTCAAAAGCTATGGGGTGTCTGTTTTGCATCAATACCACTCCTATGCCCTCACCTAAGGCATCACACTCCAAAAGAAATGATTGTGTGAAATTTGGAAGCGCCAATACTGGGAAACTACTCAACACCTCCTTGAGCTTATCAAAAGCTCGCTATGCCTCCTCTGACCAACTGAATGCACCACCTTTCTTTTTCAAATCTGTCAAAGGTGCTCCTAACTATGAAAATCCCCTCACAAACTACCTATAGTAATTGCACAATCCAAAGAAGCGTCACAAATCTGTGAGTGTCCTAGGTGGTGGCCAATCAAGTATCGCCTGTATCTTCTCCTGATGGACCTGTACTCCCTCTGCACTGATCATATGCCCCAAATATAATATCTCTCTAAGGACAAATTCATATTTTGAAGCCTTAGCATAGAGTGACTGCTCCTCCATGATACTCAAGACCTCGTCAAGATGTCTCAAGTGCTCCTCCCAAGTCTGACTGTAAATGAGTAAGTTATCAAAGAACACCAACAAGTGTTTGCACAACTGCTTATTAAATATATGGTTCATGTAGGATTGAAATGTGGAAGGTGTTTTTTCAAGCGAAATGGCATGAACAAGAACTCATAGTGCCCATAGTGACAAAAAAATGCTATTTTGTGTATGTCTTGCTCCCTAACTCTTATCTGATGGTACCTTGAACAAAGGTCAATCTTAGAAAAATATACTGCCCCATGAAGTTCATCCAACAACTCATCTATCTTGGGTATAGGGTACCTGTTCTTGATGGTTTTCTTATTAAGAGCCCAGTAATCAATGCACATCCACATGGTTCCATCCTTCTTCTTCACCAAGACCATAGAAGAAGCGAATGGACTAGAGCTCGGTCTAATGTGTCCCATCTCAAGCAATTCTTTGATTGCTTTCTCGATCTCATCCTTGAATTTCTTAGGATGATGATAGGGGGTAGTGATCACTGGTTTGGCCCCCTCCTCTAGCTCAATGGTATGCTCAAAACCATGATCAGGTGGTCTCCCTGGAGGTATCTCTCCAAAAACCCTATCATGTTTACCCAATAGCTCTTGAATGTCAACATGATATGGCTGCCCTAAATCTGAAGACTCTTTGGTGGTGATAAAACACTCTGCTGCCCAAGCTATGTCATCATGTCAAAAAATGTTCTCCATGCGTCTACCAGACACAACCTTGGCTGATCCATTAGTCATGCTTCTAAGCACCACTCGCTACCCCTCTGCTGTCCTGAACTTAAGTTCCATGGTCTAAAAGTTTTGAGAATATTTTCCTAATGAGTGTAACCACTGAATTCCAAGTATAGCATGAGTGTCACCCAAATCCACCACATAGAAGTCATATGTGGCTATGTAATTGCCCAAGGTAATAGGAAACTATGGGACCCTCCGAGTGCATCTCAATTTATAGCCATCTACCACCATCACGTTAAATCCTTTGAAGTCCTCTGCGGGTAGCATATGTTTCTCAACTAGGGCTACATCAATAAAATTGTGGGTTGCTCCATTGTCGATCAACACACATATGCGATGTCCCTGTAAAAATCCTCTAACTCTAAAAGAGTTGAATCTAGGAGTGCCTGATAAGGTAGCAATGATACCACTCTTACCCGCTCCCTCAGGTTGCTCCTCATCTGAACTGCTGTCATCACTATCCTGAGAAGGCTCGCCATCACTGCTCTCATCCTCGGTCACAACCTTGATAAGGTGAGCCTTTCCTTTTCCCAGGCAATGGTGACTTGGCTCCCAACGTTCCTTGGAATGGTAACATGTTCCCTTAATTCTGCATTCCTTGTGATACTCCTCATCTAGATCAATTTTCTTGTTTCCCTTCTTCTGAAAAGACTTCTTGCCCTTGTTCTTTTGAGCAATGAAGGGTTTAAAAGAGGTTTTGTTGTTTGGTGTGGAGAACTCCATGTGTCTCGCTCTAGTGATCGCATCCTGTAGGGAATCGGATTTGAAAGCCTTAATCCAACCATGGAGTGGTTCAGATAGACCCTTAATAAAGAGCATAACCAACCTCTGCTCTAAAATATCTGTCACCATAACTGCCAATCACTAAAACTCTGAAATATATGTATCTACTGATCCACTCTGCTTAAGTTGTGCTAACTCTCTAAAATGAAGTTCATGATCCTTCTGATCAAATATGTCTATTAGTTTTTGTGTGAACTCCAAGTAGGATGTGATATTAGCATGTCCCAATATGACAAGACCATGATACCACCATTCATGCACTTCACCATCCAAATGTAGAGTAACATATTTAATGGCTTCAGTCTCCAACATAGGATTAAGCTGTAGGTAAGTGTCCAACTTCTGGACCCAAGCTCTAGTTGTACATTTACTTGACCCATCAAAGGAAGGAATTGCAAGTTTCCCCACCTTTTGCTACAATTCTTGATTTTGTTGCCCTATGTTATTGTTTCTTGGCCTATTCCTATACTTTATGGTACAAAAATCTGCCAATGACATGGCAACATGGAATTCATCCCCCAATGATTGATATTCTCTCAAATAATCGGTAAATCCTTCTCTTTGTGCTTGCTGCTCCTGATTTCCAGCAGGGTGTCCACCCAAGAATTGAGGCATGAGAGGCCTCAGGGTCACCCTACTAGCTGCCCTAGCATTGCTATGAGCTGCATCATGATTATCCTGTCCACCATTATGCCCATTCTAACCATTATTGCCATTATTTCTATTATTTCCATTATTGTTGTTTCTATCACCTGCAAGTTGTTGGACAAGTTGTGCTATTTTTTGTGCTAGTTCATGTTGACCTCTTGCTAGGTCATTCAAAATATGTTGGGTGATGCCCTTAGGTATTTCTTCTCTATCCCCCATGAATTCAAATGGTCCCAACCCTCTTCTCACTCTTTTGTAATGGATGTAAAGTGGGTTGATAACTGGGATGCCTTCATTCATAACCCAAAACTACACACAGGTTGGTAGGAATGCTACCTCTGATACCACTGGGATGTGCCTTGTTACTTTGACTATTTATTTTTTGATTTCATGCCTTGGAATTACATTACATATTGGTCTTGGATAATGCTTTGACTGATATAATTTTCTATTTGTACTTTCCTTAGATACAAGGTGTTCTTTTGGAGTTCAGTTGGTTTGATTTGAAGGGAGCTCATTGCCTCTCGTGACAAGTTAGTGACCAACAACTTGAAATAAAGAAACACATAAACAAGAGTATTGAATAAACTAAACGTTTATGATCCACTCCCAACTTTTTCTAGATACATTGTAACTCGAAAAATAATTAGCAACATTTGTAAGTTCAAGTGAAATGCTCAATTTCATTTAAAAATTTGATTGTGTTAGCATATGTAAACTAACTCATTCTAATACATAGGTCCAATATCAACATTCCAAAATATGTCCTAGACTTTGCAGACATGTTTGAAAACAATTGGTATGGCAGTTTCTGAGTTTAATAAATCTGTTTATTTTATATAGTAGACCCAAATTTTCATACAACAATTTATACATTTAGTTTCCTACCAAAAATTAGACCCAGATTTGCATACAATAGTTTATACATTCAATTTCCTACCAAAAATCAAACCCAAATTTGCATATAGCTATATTTTCATTTAGTCTCCTAGCATAAATAAGGACTCAAACCAAACTACAACAAAATATATGTAGTATTTGTGCCCAGACCTAGAAGAGAAGTTCGATCCTGGCCTGAGAATGATGAGGACGTGTTCAAAATGTACATAAATCTTTTGTAGCAGCTAGAGTCCCTCTTTTATCAACCATTTCTTCTAACCAGCGAGTGCACCAGGTATAAGCCTCCAAAATTCCTTCATTATTCTCTTCAATAACCATGTCCCAACCAATAACAAGATACCAAAGTCATCTACAACAACAAATCATGATTTCCTTGGTCTTAGCCCTCTATCACCACCATACACGAATCTTCCCTTGAGATTTTTTTTGAAACCATGGCGTCTAAGGATTGTATGATGTTGGCCATCCCAACTCACACAAGAATCTACCACAAATCATCCAAAATAAGCCATTGAACTCACCATGCAAGCAACCACGACAAAATGGAAGTAACTTTGTTCTCTTATCCAAAATGTCCCAAAAAATGACATACAAAATGAGGATCCACGTCCTTTCAAAATACTGAAATCGCCCAACTAGGAGATGGTCTTTCACATTCGAAACTGGACAGTGAAGGTCTTCAAACCCTAGGAAACATAGCTTGAGCCTTTCTCGTGAGAGATATGAGGTTTTCAAAAGTGAGAACCCAAGAGACTCCTCAAGCTTTTTGTATTTCTCCATCCAAAAGAAATATGTGACTTTTAGCAAAAAGAAGTTTTAATATTTCAATAAGAAGATAGAAGTGACTTATTTTTATAATGTGATGTTTAAAATATATTATAAGCCACTTGAATAATACTTCCACAAAGTCATTTTAAAAAAGTGATTTAATTAATTGCTCATTATCACCTTTAAATATTTAAGTGAAACTAAGGCAATAAATTAAGCAATTAAATAAATGATTCCCTTAACTCGACATTAGCCTCAGGAATCAAAATGCTAAGTTACCCTTCAACAGCTACTGAGAGGGGGACATTACACATGATTGCTAAATATTTCAAAGTGTTCATCTGTCTAGTATGTTTAGATTTGCAAATACTTTTCATGGCAGTTTGAATTCAAATTCCATGTTAATTATAATATCATAGGATGAGTTGGTGTTGCTTTCAGTAGCCATGTAGATTCAATCAACTGCACCACTCCCTGAACAGATTTCACTTAGTCCTCTTAGCCAAACTTTGTGGAAAAAAACACAACCAATACAACAGAGATACAATCTATTTCTGCCTATGTGTTACTCTTATTTTAAAGGCTGTTATTGGTCAATATTTATTCCCTTGTTTTTAAGTACCATGAGGAGGTTAACCTATCTGGCAACTTATTATATGATCTGCAACTATTTCTTAGTTCTTACTTAGTAATCCAATGTTAATTAGCAACAATCACATTTACCCCAACAATAATCAATACCTGATCAATAATTTATCCAAAGATTTGGCTCATTAAAACTACTAAAACCTAAAAATCTAAAATTTGTTGTCGATTTCCTCTAGAAATGCATACAGGAGGAAAGATCAATCAATAATCTCCATCCTCTATAATTTCTATTCAAAAGAAAGCACCACGATAAGGCTTCCAAATCTCATTGATGAAATATATGCCTTGCAATTATAGTCTTACCTAGTAATCCATTGTTAATCATGACAACAGGGACAACAACAGTAGTATAATAGCAATAAATATATCATGGTTTAGATTCATGGCTAATAATATAAGTTTCATAGCGGTTAATAGTTAAAGTTCTTCCGACTCATGAGGGAATTTCAAAACAGTATTTTTGTAATGTCAAGAAGGAATTTATTTTTATAAACATTATAAAAAGTTGCATTGCCATCAGGGACACCCAGACTTGCAAGAAAATCTCATGCATTTTCTGCTTAATAATAGAGCATTTAGCAACACATTTCTGCCATCTTGTTGCCAAACCAACTGCCATCTTCTCCTTGTCCTAAAATCATTTCGTTTCCTCATATTATCTAACCATTCAAATTTTGTCTGCATATAATTGGTCTATCCTCCGGCCATGTCACTAAATAAGGGTATTGACTCCTTTTTTATGTGTGCCAACATTCTTTTGAGTCCAAGCTTATTTACTCCCATGCATCATTCTCAAGTTTTTCCTTGTCGTAGTTTCTTGCAATCAAATAGCTTATGTCCTCTTGGCTCATGAAACTTGGCATCTTAGTTTGATACTCCACCTTCCTCCTATTTGGCCTCTCATGCACCATTACCAATCACCAATAAAAAATTTCATGAAACTATACACTCCCCCTTCTACTCCATTGACTTGGCCCCTCTCATTAGCCACCTATACTCAATAAATCATTGTTGAATATCATATTTGTAGAAATTAATTTATGAGATTGGAACTTATAAATAGTTAAAATATTAATATAAGATTTAATCTAAATTCAGTGATCTAAGCTATAATTTAAATCACAGTCCTGTCTAGTCATGACCTAAGGATTATTATCATGAATGCACCTTAGCCTGCACATGGGTTAGTCTAAAAACATAAGGTTTAAGTCTATACCAAGTAATCTCATAATCAAAACTTTAAGTCTCTTAAATCAAAATCATGCCTAATCCATGATACGCATGATATAAAGAATTGTTATTTCACAATAAAAGGCATGCAATTAATATGAAAATTTCCCATAATTATTAGCCTTATTGTTAATTTTAGGATCAGATTTAATAGAAAGTAGAAAATCCAACACAAACACATGAAGACATGAACAATATAACACAACATATATCCTGCGAAAACCCTCCTCGAGGGAGAAAAACCCAACCACAAATATGTCTCTTGTATATTGAATGAAATCAACTTACAAGTCTCAACACCTCTCCAAGATGCCAATATACAGAAAACCTCTGATTTCTCCTTAATATCAATCTTCTCTTCAAAGGATAATAACCTATTGTGAATAATTGAAATTCTTCTTGAAGAGGTGACTTGATTTTTATAGACAAAATAAGTTCCACCAAACAAGTCAAAATATCCTCCTAAATATAGGCAAATGGCAGTTACACATGCATACACAAGAAGATGCACTAGGTGGCATTTCATTTGCTTATTTAAGGAGGAGTTACAAATACAGTTCATGCGTCTATTTAAAGGAGACAACCAAAGATTATCTTGCATGTTAGTACACAAATTCTCTTGCATGTCAGTTACATTTTGCACGTTGATCATTTTGAATAAGACAATTTATGAGGTTGGCCAGCTAACACAATTTATTTAAGGAAGATACTTTTTCCACTAGAAGATACCTCCTACCACTACCAAAACATTAACACTCCCTCTTAGCTAGGGAGGTATCTTTTCAGATATCCATGTCATTAAAGCATATGTGCAGAAGTGCCCATTAGGGAATCACTCAATGTGATGTCATCATCTAATCATGACGTCCACCATGGCTACTCCCAGAGGGTGGATAAACACAAGTGATGTTGTCATGGATTCACTCAACATGACAACCACCATGGCTACTCCTAGAGGGTGGAAACAAGGGCTTTCACCTCAAATTTCTCTCATAGAGAAATATGCATTAACAAGGGCTTGCACCTCAAGTCTCTCTCACAAAGAGAAATGCATTAACAAGGGCTTGCACCTCAAATTTCTCACAGAGAGAAATGCATTAACAAGGGCTTGCACCTCAAATCTCTCACAAAGAGAAATGCGTTAAACAAGGGCTTTCACCTCAGATTCCCC
>VDFB02315576.1:0-56521 GCA_007258455.2 Sequoia sempervirens | reverse complement strand
TATATATATATATTGTAGAGGGAGTTAGCTCATGTTACACCTAGTGTGAGGATGGAGCGTGTACGTAGGCATGATTCAGATGATGCGAGTAATGTTAGTGGATAGGTGAGTTTTAAGTTTTTAAATCATGTACTTAGGTATGTATATAATTTGTACACATGTATATAGATATAGAACATTATTCCAATTTGGCATAATGTAATTAGATTGTGTACATGTCTTATACTATCTCCAGGGCTCGCATCCATCAGAGCAAGATTCTCAATCAGAGGGTCGCTTGCTTCAGAGCTAGCATGATGACCCTACTGGAGCTTGACTTAATTAATAGGTAAACAAGTTGTAGCTACAAGATGCAATGTTTATTTTATGTTTTCACAATAGCTGCTCAAAATTTTGAATTAAACATGCTGGTAATTTATCTAGATACTAATTCTTTGGCACATGTCCTTTTCTAGGCTCTATGTACGAGGAGTCATTCTTGGGTACAAAAGGTAAATTTGCTAAGATTCTACTTTTTATGTGTCTCTTGAGATTGCTCACTCTTACAGTTTCATCCACTTATTTCTGGACTCTAATTAATTGATATAATAATGGTTCTTTTCTAATTAATTACATTTGAGCAGGTCCAAATCAAATTTATTTGGTATGTGCTTCTAATTTGTCCTGATGGCTTATTATAGGATAAATTACTACATCTTTGCTACTAACAATTTTGTCAAGATCCAATAAAGGTGGCACCATTTTTGAATTTGCGAATCTTCAGTTCGTCAAAGCCATTGTTTGAATCAATGGTTTTTTTGGAATCTATAGGTATGGAATCTATTTTTTTCCCATTGTCATTATAAAGAGCATGGAAAATTTTGTGTAGAATCTTGAGGTGATTCATTGTCCATGGTTTCAATTAGTGGTTTTTTTTTGTTCATGTAGTTCCTAATGAGTTTCTATCAAGGATTTGTTGACCCAGGACTTATATTTTGCTTTCTAATTTCACTGTCAAGCTCTACTCTTATTGGATGACCTTATTAGAATTTCTCTTTTCAGATTTCTTTAAGTAATATTAGAATAATTTGTTATCTTAAACCATATTCCCTTAAATATTAAAAAAAAAAAATTATGCCATTGGATTTTGTCCTTTGCGCTCATGTTGTGGTCTTTAAGCCCAAATTTCAATGCCCTTTCTTATGGTTTTTTACTTCCTTTTCCATTGTAGTGACTATCTTTGTAAATACAAATCCATAGACATGGGTGTAATTTATTTCTAATTGGTGATCCAAAAGTATTTGAGAGTTAAAAGTTGTTTTCTCTGTTCGATGTTGGGTTTTCAAGAAATCTAGGTTGAAAAGGACCATTAGAGTGTTTGCAATCAGTATCAAAATGGCTGATATTCCACTAGATGAATACTCTTGGAGAAAATATGGTCAGAAACCTATCAAGGGTTCTCCACATCCAAGGTATGATTGTTGTACTCAGTAAGCATTGTTGGTTTATCTTGTCCAAAGTGTTTATAAAATTCCTTCTCTGGCATAGGCTTTATGGCTGTCAAAGGTATCCAGATATGAGTAGTTCCTTTGTAATTGAGGCTCCTATGGTTTGATTGGTCAAGATTTATTATACTTTTTATTTATGTTGGTAAATTTTCAATGTAAACGTATATTTTTTTGCTTTCCTTAGAGGATACTACAAGTGCAATAGTGTTTGGGGTTGTCCTGCTAGAAAGCATGTAGAAAGAGCCTGACTGAGCAAGAAGACAAGGACAAGACACTGACTTAGCACACTTTTTGAGTAACCAGCCAAATGGAACTTCTTTTCCTGGGTCAAAATTAGTTCGGCCAGTTGAACCAATTGGCACAACAATAGTTCTTAGAACTGATCCCTCTTGTAACTGCATTGTACATTCTATAATTCTAAATCATGTTGTTTCCATTGCATGGAATCCATATTTTGTAGCTCATTCTCAATGGCATAAAATTTATCTTCGGATTTAGTCTATGAGAAATTAGAATAAAAGAGCTTTGTTTGATATTTGTTGTCCTCTTTGAATGTTTAATGGGGCCTCTACATTTGTGTCACATTTTATACTTATTTTTCATTCTCCTTTCAACTGGTTGAAATATTTTATACTTATTTTGCATACTACATCACATCCAAAACTCTTTATTCCCACATCCATCTTTTGGTCCCCTATGTCCCATTCCATACACTGCTACTTTTATTACATCCAAAATTCCCCACACCCAAATCTAGCTTTTGGGTCCCATTTGTGTATGTTTCTTTCTGAATTACTTCCAAAATTCCCCATACCCAAATTCACATTTTGGGTCCCATTGTGTATTTTAGATTTCTTCTAGTCCCCCACTATGTACCACTATCTATGCTGCATTTTCTTCAAATACCAAAATTCATCTTTTGGGTCCCCATTGTGGACTGCATCTCTTCGCATCCAATTAGGTTTCTAGGTCTCACTAGCCCATCCTCTCTTCTATACCACTTCAGTCTCATCATTTCTTTTATATGTACATAACCCATTCTCTAATGTTGAAATAGGTTTAACATTGTTCCATCACTGGATAGATTTGATGCCTTCCTCGGCTTTCAAGGCTATATCTTCTTCATAAGAGATTTTTCCACTAAATTTCAAAAACATGAGCTAGAACTTTTTAGACCATTTTCCTACATTTGAATGATTAGGAATACAAATACCACACCGTACTTAAGAATTTTAACCCAAAAAATAAATTAATGTTTAGTAATCCTTGTCATAAGCAATGTCATGTTGTAGCTTATTATCTAGGTAACCTTCTAAACATCCCTACATCATGTGGGTTGATATTTCAACCTACATTCCAAAATCCTTTGGCAAAGGGTAGTGGCTAAAGAACCTCATGGGAGTTGTAGGAGGAGAACAAAACAACATCGGTGGTGCACATGATTTACTTCAAAACATTGAAATGCATGCAACGTTTCATGTCAAAATTCACTACACGGGTAAGGTTCCCTAAAAAATATTCCATAAATCATATATCCTTTACACTAAAAGAGGCACCCTAAACCCTATAATCTAAACATATGTCCTTTATAGAAAAGAGAGGCTCTACTGTTCGGATTTGATTCTAACAAAGAACAATAAGATGATGATAACACAGATAATTACTTTATTTATGTGGGTAAAATAAACCCAGATAAAACTAGAACTGATAAAATAACAAGTTATTACTAACCCTGTCAAGCAGCATTTGCTCCCACCATAACTCAATTAATTTTAAATAGATGATGATTTTTTTTGTAATAAAAAATTATTTTCTACTACTTGGATGATCATTGACTAAAGTGTATTTGTATATTAACATCAAGGTACAAATTTATCATCATCCTCTCCTCATATGTCATCATTAGATAACGAATTTCCTAGATATGAAGAAGTCCCTCTTACAAAGATACACATATGATTGAAGAAAATGTTACTCATGTCTAATTCATAACTTTTTGACCTTTCCATTTCAAATTTGTCTTGACCTCGGTTAGGTAAAGACTTTTGTTTTCAAGAGATATAATAAAAGATGCATGTGCGATGAAGTTATCAAAAGCATATTTTGGGTAGATAGTTTAGGTTTCAAACAAATATTTAGCATCTCCTACTAAGACCATACCAAGGCTAATGGAAAGGTTCAAATAAATGAGAGAAAAATAAATGCACGATGATCTACCTAGTGAAATTCTTGAAGATGTATTATCTAATAGTAGACTTGAGGTAGGAGGTTTTCCAAAAATATTAATTAGATATTTTTATCATGAAGAAGACCTTGTTCATGCTGCTCACGAAGATAAAGTTATATCTAAATTAAAGATGTTGGAATTGATAAAGTTATGCTCTTTTCTAGGAAAAATTTGGACTTAATTTTGCCTCCTTATTATCTAAATCACAAATATGATATGGGCCCTTTATTGAAACTTTTTGAGAGTAAATAAGGGGATAAAAAATTAATAATTAAGATGGATTCTACCCATATTGGTAGGCATAATTTTGTTTCATAATTCATTTGTTTGTAATGATAGATTTGTATGTAACAACTTTCAAAAAAAAGTCATATTACTTGATTTTTCACTTCAAAAACAAAAACATGTATACATGTTAGATTTTTAATTTTATCTTCTACGTATGGTAGAGCACTCAAGTAAATTTCAATCTATATGCATTATTTTTCACATGTATCATATTCTTGACTTTCATAACAAAGCATCTCTTGACAAAGCATGCCCTCGTGTTATTCCATTTCAAACTCACTTCATTTTAAATGTATAAATTATAGTGTTCCACTTCAAACTCACTTCATTTTAAATGTATAAATTATAGTGTTTCTATAAAGGAAAAATAAATTGAGCAAAGAAAAGAACTAACCAATGAGCATTGTTTGAAGTAAAAAATTTACCAAAGAGAGAGTAGCCAAACCAAGCACCACCAATTGCTAAGGATACACAAGAATTTGATAAAGGGAAAAAACAAGAAAAAAAACCCCAATATTATTAATGGAGACAAAATGCCTAAGAATGATACAAAGTGCAATGTGTTAAGAACCTCTTAAGAAGGTGGCTACAAATATTCCTTAATAAAATAAATAAATAATTACAAATAAAGAATAACCTTTACTAAATAAAGATTAATCTTCTAACAGTTTCCCTCTTAATATAAGTAAATTGTTCAAGTCCCCCTATGACACATCTTGTTATTCAAACCAATTCAAGTGGTTCAGTCCACTCTTAAATAACATTTAATATTCTCTAATGATCATCACTATTTAGTCTCCACTTGCGACGCCCACGTGCATGTAGAACTGGATGAAGGGATAGGGCAGTAGCAATTACTAGGTGGCTATATTGATATACCTTGTTCTCAGGTTGATAATCAATGAAATGAATCCCATTTTGAACAATTTTGATTTGCTTGAGATATGTCCCTTGCACTATAATTGAACTTGAAGGAACCAACATTCCAAGGTAAGACATAACATTTACAAGGTCAATAGAAGTAATTAAATATTCAAAATATACATTCAATAGATAAATCATGTAAGAGCATCTATTTATTTAGTCAGACCTATGGGGAACGACATTCCATCACTTGTTTCTAATTTTGCTAGCTTTTGCCTCTCTCTCGTGCAACACAACAGATAACAACTAACACCTTTTATGTTTCTAGGCTCTGTTATGACTACAAAACATCTCCTACACCAAAATTACATGGATATTTAAAAAAAAAAAAAGATTTCCACTATCACTTAAGTTTATGTAAATTTACTTTAAAAAGTATCCAAATAAAATTTAATAAATGATTAAGCTACATATTTACACAAGCTCATACATGCACGATATAAATATATATACATGTACATACCTTTTTTAATCAGTCCTAAAATATGATCATAATCAATTGAAATCAAAGGAATGTCTTCAAATCCTTCATCTTCATCTTCATTGTATGTGTCACTAACATGTAGTGGCACCAAATTCCATCCACTAACATATCCTTGTTATTGGTTGTTGCATTCATCATAGTTTTCTAAAATGTAGTCATAATAAAAACATGAGTAATCCCTAGTGCACAATCTCCATGGGAAACTATCTCTACTCATGACGAAATTCAATGATCTTGTTTTCTCTACCCTCTTGCATCCATTCATTGATCTTCTATCCACACCTACAAAACATAATTTTGCATTAAAAAATAATAATCAATATAAATATATTCAAACTAAAATAAACAAACTTGAATGTACATATATATGTATATTTAAAGATTTAAATTCAAACAAAAACATACCTGATATATCCCAAAACACTCTATGTGGAATGTATCAGTTGGTTGTTGAAGATGTGTTGACCTCATTTGATGCAAAGTGTTTCTGACACTGTTCAACAACATCATGTGCATCTTTTATGCAATCTCCCTCAATTCATTTGATGTGTTTTTAGAGCACATTCGATGCAAGTTTCTACACCATCATGTTCACTCTTTCCATGCCCACTCTCAAAGAAGCTCTAAACATGTGGTATGTTTTCATTTCGATGATATCTATATAGTGCATAAAATGGCCTTGACGATTTGAATTGTGAAGCACATCCATCTGACCATACAAAATGCTTTTCAATTTTGACACCCCTGATTGCCAAATATTTAAAAAACTTCTTGAAGAAATGTTGTACAAACAATGTGTCATGCTCTTTGTCATCACTAATATAGAAGTGGTATTCTTTCTTAATGACTCATGCCTCAGATGAACTGTCAACACCATCCAAATCCACTTGTGCATGTCGATAACACACTTGCACCATAATAGTGATCTGCTCTAAAAAATAATATTGTGATTGAATCTCTTTTTGATGTACAAAAGAGTAATTCTCTACAAAGTCAACTACTAATAACACTGTTCCAAGTGGGAAAGTATCTCTTAATGTCTGAAACTGTTGTGCTTGCCACTTAGAAAAGAAAGAGTGTTGTATGTATGGTTGTATCAATTTACAAAACTTTTCCATAAATGTTCCCATTGGTATCTCCTCTTCTACATAATCTAACCTTGTTGATTCTTTGCCACTTTTGGTATGAAACTTGATGTAGTTGTAACTCTTGCAATTTACCAACTTTGTCAGTCGGTATCTTCGTCTCTCAAAGTCATTTTAGCCAAATTCCACATGTTTCATAGACTCCCTTTATGCAACTAATTTGATTGGATGCATTATCATCATCTGATTTATCACATAGGATGGATGTTATAAATTGACTTGTCCATCTAGGAGGTGCTTTCTGAAAACCATCACTTTCTTTTCTAATCTTTTGAAACACCTAATAGTAAAGATCAAATTCAATATGATGAGAACAACTTTCAAAAACCTTGTTTGTCTTCACATAATATGACCTTAACCTTTCAAACATTGTTTGCCCAATATTTATATGTGGATTTCAATTATAAAACAACACATACGTCTCATGATTTGTTATGTCTAACCAATGTTTTGTATGTAATTCATTATTATTGGACCCAATCTTGTGTTGATAACATCTCTTCTATTTGATGAAGGATGATTATGATCGTTCCAAAATCTTGAGATGAAGTTCCTAAAACATCTTGAATCCTATCAAATTGAGGAGCTCTGCACATAGATGCCCAGTTGCCTTCTGGGGTACTATCATCCAAAACCTTTCTCCTTTTGATATATTGTATCAATGTCTTTCTACTAAAATTAATCTTGGTTGAAAGTGAAGAGATTTATCTTTTTTTGGCCATTTTTCACTTAAAATCAATGTCAACATGACTCTTCTTGAAATTGCCTTATCTGTTGATCAAGATTGTTTCCCAATGGAACCCAAACCTTTTTTAAAATTTTCTACAATGTCTTTTTGTAGGTGTAAATCTTTCCTCTTTTTTGTACTTGTATCTACACCCAACAATTGTAATGACTCTTGTAGCTCATTATTAATAAGTACAATTGACAATAGTTGGGCTTGATCAAGTGTATCAAGTTTACTTAAATAAGAAATTATTTGCTTTGCAATTTTGTTCATTGACCTCTTAGTAGTGCGTCTGGGTTGTTCAGCATAAAACTTTAATTTTTTTGTATCCATTTGAAATAAATGATCTAAATTTCTAGAAGAATTTTTTCTCCTCACCTCTTTAGCTAGATTCATATGCTCTTCCATGATGGTATCCACAAGCGATCCTGACCCCTCTCCAACATTCATTCCTTGCACCTGGGCCTCCTCCCCAACATCAACTATGTGTTCTTCAGCTTCATTTGCTCCAGGATCTAAATTTGGCTCGACTTCTACTTCAATTTCTATATGTTGAGCCCCTACACAAAAACATGTCAAATAACATAGAATTCACTAAATACAAATACAAACCCTTCCTACTTAGGATTCACTAAATACAAATTTGTGCAATATGTTGTTATGCCCTTGTATTCAAATAAATTCAATGCATTCATCCTAATCTCTCCTACTAATTAGCAATATTCACATATTCTTTGTATTACACATTTTGATTTGTGTTTTAAAAGGATATTTATGAAAGAAAAATCACTCATTCATTTAATTAAACACTAACAACTCAGTACAATGTCTATCATCATATCCCAAGATGATATTATTGTGATTGGAATCACAATAATAATATAATCCATAGATACAATACTTACTAAACTTTATTTTGGTTTTTCCTTAATTGATGACAATAGCACAAACATAGGAAACAATCGATCTACCCTAACCATACTTATTTATGTCAATTATGTTAACGAGAAACTAGTGATACATAAAACTTGTAATATTTTTGCTTTCATACTAATTCACTTCAACATAGAAAGGACCTAAGGATTTTTCAATAAATCATATACTTAGAATTACTAACTTCATCAAATTTCGTAAAATAGAATATTCAACAAGGTAATATTTTGAAACACTTAAAACTTTATACAACACTCAAGATTTATTAATATTCGATTTAAGGATATAAAACTATTCAACAATCAATACTAGAATTATCAAACATATAATAACACAAAATTGAAGATGTATTAAGGAAATCAATGATAGTGAATAATGATAAGGTTTCTAGCAATAGATGACTTAGGACTTCAATACCTTGAATAAATCATTCAAAAAGGCTAGCTAAGCTTAAAGGGTAATTATCGAGTTTCAATTTATTGATTGCTACGAAAGAGAGTTTCTAAACATGATTTGGAGTTAAGACTTATTAATGAAAGATAAATGGTAATATACATGAGGATTGCAAATTTGAGGCCTTATAGGTGGTAATGGATTTCACTAGTTAGAAGGAACATCTCTAACACAAGAGGTGGCTAAGAAGTTTAAATAAAATAAATAAATAACAAAAGCTACCCTCTCAACTAACTAGTTGACAAGAAAAATCAATATGTATTACACAACATAGGAATAACAAGACTAGCATTAAACATATTAGCTACATGTGAAACCTTACAACCTTGCTATATTTTACGCTCTTGTGATTAAAGAAAGCAATCACTACCCATACATTTGTTATGTTCATTGGGAGTGGACTACTTTGTGACACTCTTTAGCCTATGCAATTTTTGGGGAGGGTTGGATTAGGGTGCATCTCAAAAACATTACAGAAAAAGTACTATATCCCAAGGCCTATGTTCATTGGTCTAGTGCCTTGTATTTCATGCATTGGGCACAAGGCCATGTTTCTATGATGTATACAATGAATGCCTTATATTTATATATGAATAATTGAAATTTCTTGTATTTTTGAAAAATTTCCCCATTTTTTTAATTGTTGTCCCCTAAAAAGGCCTCCCATTATAGCGTTCATGGAAATGCATCATGTTGGTCCCCACCATCCCTATTCCAGAAACCCTTTGGAACATAGTCATTGTTTATCTGTTATTTAAAATCCACTTTGTTTTTTAATGAACCTATAAATATGAGATACACTTATTTCTCTATATTGCCTCAGTTTATTTTTTCTCTTCGCACAAAAGAAAATGCTTCTGAAAGTTGCTTTGAATAAATTGAAAGCAATAGGGGAGAGGGGCCCATAGTGGAGCACCCTAACTTCACGTTTCTCAAAATTATATGTGAAAATTTCAAATCACTTCCAATTCTCTACAACAACTTATCTGACAACTTATGTGCTTCTATATTTCGTTTTAGGGCCACATCATCAAATATGATGCCACATCAACATGCTTTTTGTTAAAGTATCCAAAAAGGCCCCAAAAAAAAGTGATATTGATAGTGGTGCACTAAGTCATGTTTTATTGGTGCACTGATGTGGCATTACATGATTTTTCAATTTGTGTACTTTATAGATTAAAAGTGTTTTGCAATTGGATATTAAGGTGCTCCATTATTGGGTCCACTATGGACTACTTCTATCCCCACTATTGAACCCCGCTCCACTATGGGCCCCTCTCCCCTATCTACCTGGTAGAAAAGAGAGAATTCACATCAATCTTGAAGGTTGATGGTTGTTCAAAGTACTTAGGATATCATCTGAGTAGATATAACACCCCAATATCAATCTAGAGTGTAATATTGGCTCATTGATAATGCTGCTAGTGACCTTGGATTTAAATTTTTTTATTAAATTGATTAATTCAGTTGGACATTGAGTAAGTTTATCTAACTAGTTTTGTCTTTGTTGCTTAGGGGGTTGTTTCAGACATGAGAACACTATTGTGAAATAACACTAGACACCCAGCTAAAAAATTAATTTAGTTGGATATCAAGTGAGTAACTTTATTTACAACTAGTTTATATTTGTTTCTAAAGAGGGGATTTTTAGACATAAGAACACTACTCTGAAATAGACCGTAAATTATAAAATCTATCTTGGCGTTTATAATATTGACTATTAACTAAGGTAATTTTCTACATTACCAACATTGTTTGTTGTTGCATAGACATCCTCTCAAAAAATTACTAATGATATTTGAGTGAAAACAAACCTTTCATGGTATGGTATACATGAAATAGTCTAAGAAGGGCTCAAGAGATGGATATTATATATGTAAATATTGTACTGCTCTTTGTTTATGCAAAAGAACATCATTCATGCATTCTTATGGATGGTCAATTTTATTTGGTGTTTCTAGCATGGAGATGCTCTAATTTAGCCTTAACGTGGAAATAATTTAATACTTTAAGATAAAAATGTGTATATATAAAAGGGATACGAAGAATCAGGAATAGGAATTTCCAGACTTCCAAATATACACAATGACCTCCATATTTATGATGTATAGAAAAGATCAAGGATTTGTTTTCATGCTTCTAGGTGACTATATTGCAGAGCAAATTTTATGATAAAACAATTATCTCATTTGGTAGTTTGATAATAGAATTTTCCACTCCCAATGAACATAACAAATTTACTACTCCTTATATAAGAGAATTTAGAATATATTCTTTTTTAAAGTTAAAGTATATACATGCATTTAATATTATTTATTTAATTTAATGATTTTAAAAGTGATAATTTAGGTATAGGAAGATTTTTTTAAAATTTCATTGTTAAATAATAATTTAATAATTTTTAGATTAATATACTTATGATAATAAGGCATATTTATTTGCAATTTATATCTAATTTTTAAGTTTTTTTTTTATTATAAATAATATGTATATGCATGTGATCTATATATTTACGCATTATGTACATATATGATTTTATTTTATTTTTGAAAGAATAGATATAAATCTAATTAATTGTATTAACAAAGGAAATTCAAAGAGGAAATTGTTTTTCTCTCTTCTTTTTTTAATTTCCCTTAGTACTTAGGTTTGTGAAGACCTTTAATATACGCTTTTATTAAAATTGATGTTAAGAGAATATTTAATTTAGATCCAATAAGAATTTGATTCTTTCATTAAAGTTCTCACAACAAGATTGGAGCTGATGCCCAAGACTCAATATTTTATTCCCTTAAAGATTTGCACCAATGACTACCATGTTACAATTATAAAGTCTATATTTACCCAATTTTAACTCCTTATAATATGAGATTGAAGCATGCCTTATGTTTCCTTGAATCTGCACATCTAGAGGCAAGAATGAACACATTTACAAATTTGAACTAATCACCATATACCCAACATTTTCCCCTTTTCATAACCCCACTCTAGGAACTCAAACTCTTCCTAATTCATAAGACCCATATTTATTTCCTTGAATTATGAATTTGATAGACCATCCTTTGCTTTCCAACCTCAATACCTAAACCCGAAACAAGAAGTCAGCAAAACAACATGGCCATAAAGCTCTCATCCCAACCATAGGATTGATAATCAATCCACCCTCGAGCTCTAAGGGGTCACATAGCACTTCCACAAATCACTTTACACAAAAGGGTTCACAAAAAAATGCACCACATAAACTCACAAATAGAAAATGGAATGTTAAAGGGAAACAAAAGGAATAATATTGCGAGAGGCTCAAGTTTGACATACCTTGTTTACGTTTATAATAACTTTGCAAGATTTTTTCACATATTCTTTATTCCTATTATGCTAAATACTTTCGTGCAATCTTACTTTTTCTTGTATTTTTGTTCCCCATCTCCTTCTTTGTAAAATACTGCTTAGCAATTATTTTGAATCTTCTCCTCCAAAACTTGCTTTGTAGAACAAAAATATCTTTCACAATTTTTCTATTTCTCTTCTCTAAAATTTGTCTTCTAAAACCTAAATATCCTTCACAATTCCTCTGAGTTTCTCTACTTATATAATGATTTACAAAAAAAAAACCTATAATTTCAATCCTAAAATTTAAAACTGATTAACATGCATTTTAAAAAACTTAGAAAAATAAAGTTAAAACTAAACTTAATTGCTAATATTAAAAAAAACCTGAGAGTTGATTAACATGCATTACATGCATTTGATAAATTTAGAAAAGAAAAAAATCTAAAACTAAACTTAACTACTAATATTTAAAAAAAATAAAAATGATTAACATGTATTACATGTGTATACACCTAAAAATGGTCTAGATAAATCCAATTAATTAAATACATTCATTTGATTGATTAAACCTTTTATTCTTCTACTATTAAATAAATAGAAATATTTATTTAATTAGTTCATTATTTTATTCTAAATCACATTCTTTCAATTATTTTGTTTTAATTAAATAATCAACTTCAATAGTTTGATTTGTTTAATTATTCAATTATTTCCTCTTAATTAAATAAACTATATCACATAGTTTTATTTCATTAACATATCTCCTTTATTAAATAAACAAATTCCATTTGTTTGCTTTATTT
Organism: Sequoia sempervirens; assembly: GCA_007258455.2. Taxonomy (NCBI): domain Eukaryota; kingdom Viridiplantae; phylum Streptophyta; class Pinopsida; order Cupressales; family Cupressaceae; genus Sequoia; species Sequoia sempervirens. The sequence goes on along the minus strand of VDFB02315576.1, from coordinate 43,717 downwards.
AATAATATTTCTCCATTTTCCAAATTAAATAATTCTAATATTCCTCCAAAAGTTAAAACTTTCAATAAAAATGAATTTTGCTTTATCCTTCCAAACTAATTTGGAACATTCATAGGAGATTTTTCTCTTCCTCTTCCTCTTTTTCTTCCCGGTCTTCTGAAGGATTTCTCTATCCTTTCCATCTTCCTCTCCACCATATTCACTCTTCTTCGTCAATTTATCCAGATTCAATCTCAATCGTTGCTTGCTGCCATGTCACATTTGCCTTTTTAAGATCTATAAAAGGAGCCTTCATCTATAGGAAATGGATCCTAACTTTTGTGTAATCTTACTCTGCAGGCATTCAGGCATTCAGGAAATCAAGCATCAAGCATTTAGCAAATCACAACATTTTAGAATCCATTATCATGGTTGCATCCTAATTTACAGTTTTAAAGAGGAATATGGAGCATTGAAGTGAAAGAAAGAGCATTTGATATTCATTTTAATAGTTTTTTCAAACACTCATGGGAAAATAACCCATCATATATTGTGTTTCATTCATGCTTTAGGACCAACTAGCATTGGTAAAACTATAAAAAATTGTTTATCTGGATCCGACGTGACTGCGGCCAAATTTTTCTTTGATGCATGTGGTTTAAAATTTACCAATCCTAGGATAGACATTTGGTTTAAAATTTACCAATCCTAGGGTAGTCACTATTTTTAAAGGAAATTTATCAATCCTAGGGTAGTCACCACACAAATGCTATGTTGGATTAAAATGGACACCATGTTTTCTATGGAGCAACATCTTCACAGAGACTAGCAAATTGTTTTTTGGGTTTAAAACTGAACAAAATTGGTTGTTGTGTTTTTGCAATGATAGACTTATGCTCTCCCCTTAACTGGGTGATTCAGAGTGCCAAACTCATCCTTTAAATTCATGCACTTTATGCTTTTGTTAAATCCTTTAGACAATCCTGTTGTAGTGGGAAAAAGTACTCACCCTACGGGAATGACCTAAGTGGGGACAACCAAATGCCATGGTTTCCCAACCCACTTTAAAATTTATGTGAATCTGGGGAAACCCACATTCAATGGAAGTGCGCGAGATAACCATCCCCAAAATATTTGTTCTAAAGATTGGGAGGTCTCCTAAGGGAGTTTATCATCTGCAGCTCTGAATGGATACCCTATCTAAGAACCTAGTGTAGTATCCAGTTTGTCAGTTCCTAAACATTGTAATACTCAGTGGTGCAAGGGGAGGAAAGAATTTTCCCCTAGTACACTCACCATATAATTGCCACAAACTATTTGCTCAAGGGATCAGGAAACCTAACTTTGAGTACGCACCTAGAAAAGACAAAAACACGGGCACCCTCTAAGGGGTGACACAGCTGTGAGTCAACGCAATTCTAAGATGTGGGTCATTTGAGTATATAACGATGACCTTTTGTCCTTAAGAGTGAGTTTGTCTGAAGTGTATTATTTGTTATAAACCTGTGGAAATCAAGAAGAATCATGTTTGATTCTTGAACATACACTTATTGTTTACAAAGACAGAAACTTCTAGAAAAGGAAATTGAAACTCAAACCACCATGGCTAAAATAGATGAGGATCAATTGAATGCTTTAGCTTATCAACTGAAAAACCTTCAACAACAAATATGGGAAACAACCACAGAGAGATATCTATTGTTGGACAACTACCCATATCCTCTTGACAAAAATCTAGACATGACACCTTCTCCACCAACAACTACATCATCCATGTTCAATGTCTTTGAATTTTTGCACAAGTTCAACAAGCCCAAATCTAAGTCCTCAAATACAAATGATATTGAACAAACCTATCATGTCATGCATTTATCTCCATCCACCATAATCCAAAATAAACGTCAAGATTCTTTCACTCAAGTTAACAATTCCATCCAATAATCCTCTTCTATCATATCTTCAACTTCCAATGATTCATGTCAATCTCTCGATCCAAAGCATGTCATCGTAGACTCCCCTTCACATCAAGATCAAAATATTATTTCCACTCCATCCAATGATTCATGTCAATCTCTCAATCCAAAGCATGCCATCGTAGACTCCCCTTCACATCAAAATCAAAATATTCTTTCCACTCCATCCAATGATATCAAAATTCTACAAAGTCTTCCAATATTTGATCAAGAATCTTATGACAATCCCCTCCTTTCACTTCTCATCCAAAATATTTCACATCCATCTCAAGAGAAAGGTATCCTTCCAAGTTCTTCTTCCACATCATCTAATCAACCCATACCATATCATTATTCTATTGCATCCCAAGAGCATGCTAGTTCTTCCATCCTATATAATGATGTCTTACCAACTGATGATCAAGACATGCTTTCTACAAAATTTCATGATTCCCTTCATCAAGATCAGGATATGCTTCCATTCAAGGATACCCTTTCATTTCATGAAGATGTTTATCCTTCTCATGATCAAGATATTCCTTTCATACCACTTCATAATCATTTTCCAAGCCAAGATCAAAACACCTCATCATCCCCATGTCAAGAGCCTATCACACCTATTCAAGCTATCCATGAACCCCACACCTATAAATTGGGATCCTCCACCTTTATCCATTCCGGTTTGCTTCCAACACCTATCTTCTCATCCATATCATATCCTCCCCAAAATGGACTTGCATCTTGTTTCACGAACAATACATATCCCATTGGTAAATGAATGTGTCAAAGTATGAACTAAAAAGGAAAAGGATTAGGCATTCATGAACAAGGTATCCTAGACCCCCTTTTTGCTCAAGAAAACCCATATTAACATGGCCTTGGTTATACACCTAAGTGTCCTAGTCCATAAAACCTACCATCTATCCTAGGTTCTCATCCTAGTCCATTAAACCTTTCATCTATCCTAGGTCCTCATCCTAGTCCATCAAACTCTCCATCTATCCTAGGACCATATCCTATTCCTCAAGATCAAAAAAGGCACACATCCTTGATGCCCTTTACCTCCAACAACTCATCCATAATACCTCCATACCATTCATCTCAAACCACCTCTCCCATTGCTCTTGGAAGGAATTTGGGTGCCAAATGTCAAAATCTTCCATATCAAATTCCACATGTATCAAAGGATCAACATGTCTCCTCGAAGAGACATGCAAAAATAAAAGAAAATTTGATCCAAAATTGAAAGAAAATTTCAAAAGGCCACAAAGGCCCATCAAAGCAAAAAGGAAATTTTCAAAGACCACAAAGGTCCATAAATCAAAAGAAATTTTCAAAATTCCACAAAGGCCCATCAAAGAAAAAAGTAAATTTTCAAAGACCACAAAGGTCCATAAATCAAAATGAAAAATGTCAAAGGCCACAAAGGCCTACAAAGCAAAAATCAAAGTCAAAAATCATGTGGATTCCTAAAAGTCTCATAGAAGCAATAAAATATAAATTGGCATCCAAATTTTCTTATCCAAAGGCTTCCTCCAATCTTCCATCTAATAACCTATCACCTTCCAAATCCATTTTTCCTACATCACTCTACCACCCTTTAAGGTGTGTGCCATTGTTGAGCTTGTCATCCTTTCCATCTATCCATCAACAAGCCTTCCAACCTCCTATCCATTATCCAACATTCATCTCCCATCATTCTCCTTTAATACAAACTTTTGCATGTCCTTAGTTTCTTCCATCATACCATTAATCTACCAACATTTAGGAGTCTAATCCCCATTGCCATGGTTTATTAAAGGGATAATTGGTCATGAAACTTGATGATTAAGTCCTTCTTACATCTTCCTATCATGCATATATTATCTTTCACATTTCCACTTTTGATCTTGACAAGGTTAAGGATTTTCTTGAATATCATATATCTTATCCTATATGCTTTATCCATATTTTTCATACCATATCTTTCATCTTATCCATATTCCATCATTCTTACTAAATACATGCTTTCTTCCTTTCCTTGGTCTTGATGAGGAATAGGAGCAAAATACTTGGTCCTTGTGTCTATATCTTATCTAGTTGATCTTGATCATCCCATTCATTATCGTTATCCTTGCATTCTTCCATTCCATATCTCTTAGCTTATCAAAATTCATATCATCATGTCCCTTTGCAACCTTAAATCTTATCATGCAAATCATATTTGAGCCTAGTAGTAAAACATTATCCAATCCTCATATCTTTTGTCAATCAATCATCAACAATCATCAATCTTATCATAATTAGAGGAAATCAGTGATCCTAAGTACTCATCATCATCACGCCTTACGAAATCAATCATTCCTGGCATCTTAATCAATCAACTATTATTATCTTTCGACAAGAGATATGTTGCTTGTGTGACGTGTTTTGCAGTGAATCTTTCATTTTGATCTATCATTTATCCATGGTTACATTACCTCTATTGTTGGGAATCTTGTTCCTTCAATAGGTCATATCATCTCATTCCATCTTAAATATCCTCAAAAAAAATATTAAAAAATCAGAAAATCCAAAAATCCAAAAAAAAAGGTTAAAAAAACAAAAAAATCATAAAATTTGAAAAAAGTGCAATAAAACCTCATGTACAAATCCTAGCAATGCGGTCATGTCTCACCCTGGCTTGGGGGAAAAATCCTAACTTCACTGGGGAAAAAAAACTTTGAGCTTAAACAAAACAGACAAACTGTAGTATGGCAAACATAGCAAATACAACGATCAAAGCATATTTGAACATCACACAATCAATCAACGGAGAATCAAAACATCAAAATCAAATAGTTTAAAACAATCAATCAAAACAAATCTAAATGGATGATATTCTTTTGAATCATGATTTTAGCGCTTTAGCTTGAATGCTCAAATGTTGTACTTTGATCATTGCTTATTATTTCTTTGGAGCTACTCGATGATGTATTGAACTAGAGAAGCAAGGAAGGAGAATGGTATTTTTCTTTTTCTGCTATTTCTGAGTTGGTCATTATTATTATGAGAATTGTCGCGGGAAGTTCTCTACCAATTATCATGGATGAAATTCCAATTCGCATAAGAAAATGATTGATTCTTGTATGTTTATGCAAGAAATGCTCAGGTCATCTCGGTTTAATTATACCTCAATGCTTTTGTCCACTTGCAATATCAAAAAATCATGAAAGAAGTACTCAGGTCATCATTGGTTTATATCATATTATTTATGCTTGTATTCACTTTCAACATTTTTAAAGCTCTATGATGATACAAAGCAAAATCCAAAGATTGTTAAGATGACAATGTTTGCATATAGATTTTCATGGTAAAATAGATTACATTCATAATAGTGTTAGATCTGCAAAGTATTTGTTACATATGTTGATGGAATAATTTGCAAATGATGTTATCTTTTCTCATTAATGGATTGAGTATACTTGACATTTACAATCATCGTCATTATCATATAGTTGCATCATAATTCTCATTTGCATACATATAAGAAAGCATTTAATTTATCATCTCATCATTCATACATTTAAATCATATACGGTTTGCATATCACACATCATAAACATTGCATATGACATTTCATAAAACTAAATTGCATATAGTTGCATTTCATCTATCCATTCAATCATATTATGTATATTTATCATATATTTCCATTTATCACATAAATAAAAGTGCATACATCCCATTTTGCATTGCATATCATATATCATACAACATCATCATTATGCACATCATGAAGTATACATCATAAATCATATCATCATCATTATGTAAATGCATCCATAACATATAGATCATCACATGACATATAGAACATAGAAAATAAATTGCATCCATCATGCAATCGTGTAGAACACATCATAGATCAATAAAATCCACTGCATATCATATAAATCTCATCAATGTCAAGTATACAATGAGGTCTGAAATAGAAGATATAATATCATCAAAAATGGTTGTAATCAAAATATACATCTCAAAATACATTAGAAGGTATAATCATGATGTTATGTGTTGCTCGCACCAAATGGAGTAGGCATCTGAGGACCAGTACCACTATCACCGGATGTCCCAGGATCTCTCAGATCTCTCGGGAGAGGTTGTGTCACACCTTTGCTCTTTGTCCTCGTATGAGTCCTCTCTAACCGAGAATGTGCATAGCTGACTCTCTGATCTAGAGGGGCAAGCTCATAATATATGCCTCTATATTACTCAATCTCCTGGCCAGCACGGAGAACCTCTCGCATGTAATCTGCCACTAAAGTCCCATCTATCAATCTTTACAGTCTCTCTATAGTAGCTTGTGCTATCTCTGTTGCTCATCTGGTAGTATCTCTCTCAACAGTTGTTGTGCATGTTTTGCACACACGCCCCACTGTAGGCAGGAAACCCCTTTTTTTTCGCTCCCGATAGGCTGCTTTGCTCTTGTCTTGTTTTGTGTGCCCCATTTTCTAAGCCCAAATTGGTCATGTGCCTTCAAATGATCAAATCCCCTTGACCAAATTCACCTACTTAGGGTATTCAAGAAATGAAGTCCCCCGTCCCTTTTCTGCCCATTGTCTTGTTTCTGTTGACTTGGTCCCTAATCACTCGATTCGCTTTTTTCTACATTTTTGACTTTGGGGAAAACTTTCTGGTGGATTTGGGATGTGTTTGAGGTGCCTAAGTGAACTACCAAAGTTTCGTCAATGTTCCGTTAAGTTTCAGTGGTTTCAGAACTTTCCCTCTGGAACTCCCTTCCTCTTTGGCTGTTTTGGAAACATCTGTGGACCCCCGTCGGTCCAGTTTCCACATTTTTTACTTTGGGGGCAACTTTTTGGTGGATTTGGGATGTGTTTGTGATGCCTAAGTGAACTACCAAAGTTTCTTCAATGTTCCATTAAGTTTCGGTGATTTCATAACTTTCCCTCCAGAACTCCCTTCCTCCTTGGCTGTTTTAGAAACATCTGTGGACCCCCACGATCCGGTTTCCACATTTTTTACTTTGGGGATAACTTTTTGGTGGATTTGGGATGTGTTTGTGATGGCTAAGTGAACTGCCAAAGTTTCGTCAATGTTCCATTAAGTTTTGGTGGTTTCAGAACTCCCTCCCTCTTTGGCTGTTTTGGAAACATCTGTGGACCCCTGTCGGTCCGCTTTCCACATTTTTTACTCTAGGGACAACTTTTTGGTGGATTTGGGATGTGTTTGTGGTGCTTAAGTGAACTGCCAAGGTTTCGTCAACGTTCTGTTAAGTTTCGGTGGTTTCCGAACTTTCCCTCCGGAACTCCCTCCCTCTTTGGCTGTTTGGAAACATCTGTGGACCCCTACTAGTCCGGTTTCCACATTTTTGACTTTGGGGACAACTTTTTGGTAAATTTAGGATGTGTTTGTGGTGCTTAAGTGAATTGTCAAGGTTTCGTCAACATTCCATTAAGTTTCGGTGGTTTCGGAGCTTCGTCCCCCTTTGGCTATTTTAGAACATCCATGGAGCCCTGGCGACCCAGCCTCCGGAGCCCGGCCCCTCCATGGCCGTTTCCGGGACTCCGTCCCTCTGTGGCTGTTTTGAACATCCGTGGAGCCCCGGTGACATGGCCTCTAGAGCCCAGCCCCTCCATGGCCATTTCCAGGACTCTGTCCCTCCGTGGTTGTTTTGAGCTTCCAGTTTTTGTCAAATGAGTCCAATCTTAAGGAAGTTTTCTAGGCACTCTTCCTTCCCCTTTTCCCATGTGCTATAATTGAAGAATCTTGGTTTTGCTAAGTTTTGTGAGGTCCGGGAACTTCCCTTCTAATTTGCTATCCCTCGTTCGTTGCCCGCCCCTTGGGCTTGCATTAATGTTTATGGTCCAAATGAGCTCCAAATATGAATATTATGATCTTTTGATGATGCATGGATGGATCTAACAAGTATTTTGCAAGATTTGACTAACATTTTCCTTGATTTGTGTATGAAAGCACTTACGACACTTCATGTATGCAGGATTCAAGAAGCCTACTGCAGGTCCGTCAGGAGACCCATCGAGAAAGCTGAACAGGGAATGTGCATAGCTCCTATCACCATTCGCTTCATGCCCACCTTTCCTCATAGCACCCATCAACAAAGCTAGCATTAGAAGAAGGCTTGTGCCAAGGAGTCAAGGATAAAAATGCAAGGGGGTGGCCTTGAAGAAAGCATAAGGGAGTTGTCCGCCTAAATCAGGGGCAACCAATCCATTGATGCCAATCGTTGACGGGCTCGTTTGATCCAAGGAAGAACATTACAAACACATCAAGTAAGAAGGAAACTTTCAGGTAGTTTCAGCTACAGTAAAAGGGCAATCAGCTAAATGACGAAATTGCTACAGAACCTGAGCACTAGATGACAAAACAGGGAAAAGACAAGGATGTATTTTAAATTACTGGATAATGGGGGGTAGGTGAAACCCTAATGTAAATCAAATTTGGGCCATTCATTGGAAATTGATCATAGCCATTCATTCAGGCTTTGGAAAACTATAAATAGGGGCTTTCCCCTCATTTGTAAGGGTTGGAGAGCTGTTGTAAAAGGCATTTGCAGTAATAGAAGACAACATTGCATGATTTTATGGATGTTCTCTTTGATTTTGCTCATCTTGCATGCATGGTTCTACCTTCCATAGTAGTTTTAGTTGTAGATTTTTGAATGGAGGTGATAATGGAAATTGTGTTTTGGTATTTGATGAACTTTCAACCCATACTTTTAGCACTTGTTGATGACAAACTGCTGTGTAAAGTTAGCCTGGGCTTCTTGATTTCAATGTTGCAACTTAGTTCAATCACATGTGCATGATGTGCATGTGCAATTTGAAAATTTGCAGTCCTTAGAAGATTGCACTGGTTTTGTGTAACTGTAGGTTCCTCTTGGCCAAGAAAAACTTAGTTTTAGGGAGTTTGTCTACTGTAGTAGCCACCATTGTCACTGTTCATTCGTAGCTTAGGATTAGAACAACTTTCTTAACCCTTCTCCTTTTAAAATTTCTTTTAATCCTTGGTTAAAGTAGGATCCAAAGCATCACCATGAAGCTAAATCAGATGAACTTGATGAGTTAGTGGATAGCCACTGTTCATTCACTTCCAGCACTTTGAAACTACATTTGCAAACCCAACTTCCCATGCTTTGTAACTCATCCGTAAGACCACCTTGTGATTCCAGCAAATCACATCAAACAACTAAGATATTCCAAGCACTGTCAAGACTTGACATTAGAGACCTTGGGATAGTGTTCTGCAATTTGATTGTGGAAGATTGTCTTTTAAGAGAGGTAGTGCACCTGTGCACTACCTGTGTTGAGAGGTGCATAAAAAACACATCAACAATAGTCAAGGTTGTGATCTATGCTTGTGCAGCTGCTAGTTGTGCCTATATCTGTGACTATGCCTCTGTAGTAGTTTATGCCTGCTCTGTTGCTCATATGTCCTCATCCCTCTCACCAATCAAAGATGTCATCTGTGTCTGGGCGGTGGCCATTTGTGCCTACGTCTGCACTAGCAACCCCTGTGTTTGTTCTAGTTGTCCCTTAATGTTTGACTCTGAACAAGTAGGTTGGCAATCTGTGTCTTATTTGATGAGGAAGTAACAACTGCCCACCTCTTATGAGGCACACTAGTGGATGGCTCTGCGCTACCTACTATGCTTTGTCTCCCACCATCCCCTCCATCGTCACCACTATCACTTCTCTCATCGTTTTTATCCTCTCTACTGCCCTCATCACCACTATCCTCCTCTCTATTGCCCTTGATATCAACATCTACATTCTCTGCCTACTCCTCCTCAACCTCCTCTCTCCTCCGTCTGCGACCATGAGCAACGGGAACCTCCTCTACAAGTAGTGATGTTGTCTCATCTGGAATAGTAATACGATGAGGTGGATGTAATGCTAGAAACTGCGCATAATCATCAGTCATATGCGCCTCTACAATATCACTTCGCATATCCCATACTGATGGTTGAAGTGCACGGTATCTTGCAATGATAGCATCATATGACAAACATGGACCCTAATCACTGACATCACTCTGTCGCCAAGCATAGTGAGCTACGCCCCGAGGCATGCACTGAACAATCCCATACTGCCTATATACTCTGAGCAGTAGAAATCTCTCCAATACGAAGTGGGTCCTCCCAATCAAGTACATGGAGTCACATAAGTAACCCAACTTTGCGTCATCCTCATCCCAGTGATCACAATCTAGATAAGGACGCTAGGTCACTTCCTCTACATCATCCAATACTCGTCTCCAATTCTCTAACTTACCCATCATATGTTGGGTATGTCTACCTCTATATCAGAACACATATGGTTTGGTCGCTGGCCTCCGTAGTACTAGCTCTGGATGCGTGACACCAATATGCTCCTACGCCCATACCTATAGCAATGTAGCCACTGATGCCAGACTCTGTCCTCCTAGATACACAATTGAATGAAGGTCATGATATAGATGGGCTAGCATGCACATCCCCCATGCATATCTAGTCCTGTGCATGACCATACTCTCAAGTACTCAGCCCCATCCAATGGAAAATCCCTTTGACCTCTTATCAGGACAAAGGAACCCACCAATGAAGCATGCCAGAACTGAAGGTAGAGGGGCGTATGCATTATACATATCCCGCCATGGGATCCACATCCCCACAATCTGAGGATCCTGGAATACTCTACGAAGAGAATTTGTCCTGCCCTGCTCAAAAGAATCATATACAATGATCTCTCCAACGAATGGTATGCGAAGAATACGCCATACATCCTTTGGCGTAACTGTCATCTTTCCAGTCGGTAGGTGGAAGGTGTTGTAGTCGCTATGCCACCGCTCTGCTAATGTTGTGAGGAGACCCCAATTAATCCTAATCTAGGGCATGTCAAGAAGTGAAGCCAATTCACATTGTATGATAAGTTGTCTCTCCTGAGGTGTGAGTTGTGGTATCATATCAAATGTCCATGAAAATCGCTCTCGGATCTAAATATTATCCAAAGACTCCTATCATCATGAAAAGTTTACAATTAGAACACTTTTGTTAGAATATCAAGCATCATTTATTCTATCAAATCTAATCAAGCTCTTGGTGAGAATTTTGATCAAATATTGTGAGAAAATGTCTTTAAACCTCACCTATCATGAGGTCATCATCAATTCTAAATTATAATTCACCTATCATGAGGTCAATTTTTCAAATTCAAACCTCACCTATCATGGGGTTCATCAATCAATTTATAATTATTCCTCGCCTATCATAAGGGTAATTATTATCAGTCAATCATCAGATCTCTCCTATCATGAGATTTTTTATCATCTACTTGATTAAAATCATCAAACATATCAAACCAAATGGATGATGTGATCAAAATTGACAAATTTTATCACTCTATCTTGGATGCACTAAAACAAGCATTTGAAGCGCTAAAAAATCAAAAGCGTTATTTTATCTGGTCAAAGTGCTAGAACAGGCGTTAGATGTGCTATATCATCAAAAGCGCTATTTTAGGCAATCGAAGTGCTAAAACAGTCGTTCAAAGCACTAATCATACCAAAGCACCACTTTAATTGATTTAAGAGCTAAAACAAGAGCCAAAAGCGCTAATCTGATTGAAGTGCTACATTAGACCACTAAAGCGCTATTTTACTTAACCTAAGCGCTAAATTAGCATAAGCACTAATTTATCCTATCAAAGCACTAAAGTTTCTAGTCTAAGCGCTAATTCTTGAAAGTGCTGGAACATACCGTCGATTCGCTACATCAGGTCTTCAAAGCACTACAATGTGAGGTTTGAAACCCTGAAAACTACAAAAATTTCAAAAATTCAAAAATTGCATGAAAATCAAAAAAGGCACGAACTACGAGGTGGTTTAGGGGTACATACTGGAGGTCCATAAGCTATTGAGCGTTGGTGGCATCGCACATGCTCAAGTCAGAGGGTGTGGTAAGGGGTTAACATCCTACTAGAACTTGCACTCTAAGCTCTCTCTCACAAGGTTTTCAAAACTCACATGCACAAATGACTTTGAAAATGACCCTTTTGGCCTTTTATAGGTCATTTTGGTGGGATTTTTGTGGGGTTTATTTATTTTCTTCATGGAAGATTAATTCCTATATGTTTAGGCGGGTGATAATGCATGCATTATGTAAATGTTAATATGGACGTGTATGGGTTAAATGAAACTATGATGCTTAATCTAATCATCCTATGATCTATGAAATATATTGAACCTATAATGTAACATGAAATATGAATGAAAGATGAGTTCCTATAATGCAAACCTAAGTTTCAGTAAGGACTTGCATGGGAGTGCGGATAGGCAACAAGTGTATTGTGGGTGTGATACTGCACATGTCAAAAAACCATTAGTATCCTACGAGGAAGATCAAGAGGGAAAAGAGTCAAGACCTTGCACAACTTAAATCACAAGTCCTAGGTCATGAAGAAGGTTGAATGAAGAGTGTATGTAGTGAAATGAAATGTAGTGCAATTAAGAACGTAATTTTCCATCTTCGAAGCATTGATTTTTGCTATAACATAAAGATACCGAATAACCCTAATATGTAAGACCATGGAAAGTTGGCATCCAATGCATGAAACAAACACAACAAACAAAAAGGCTATCCCGACACCCCAAGGTCATGATGACCTTGGTCGGGCCAGGTATTGGGATAACCACAAACACACAAGGATTCCCCAGTGTAACACAAGACCTCAGGGATCTTGGTGGGTACTACGTGGGACAACTGAGAAGACAACAACAAAGGAAATATCAAGATAGTCAAAGCACATCATGATATGATGGATCAAGGAAACCTATGTTGATCCAAAAGCATCAAAAGATCACAATCAATTTCAAAAAAGCACATCATGATATGATGGATACTAAACTAGAATGACCCAGTTGATGCAAGATGTTTTCCATTAGCCAAATGTCTTGACACTAGGGGATTTTGTTTGTGAAGAATGAGCCAGACAAGGACACGGACTGACACACCCTACAAACCTAGGGGCTCAGGGGCTGATCAAAGATTAGCCTTACCTACATGTAAGCGCAGAGCCCTCGTAGTTCAAGAAAATACCATGGATAAAGCGAAAAGAGAAGGATGAAGGAAGATGATGGACGACCAACACGGGATGGTCAAAATACCCCGAGGGCAGATCAAATGACCAACATTGCCTACGTGAAAGCGCAGGGGCAACATAGTTCGACTAAGGATGCGACAGGATGAGGTCTATATGGAGACCGACACAATGGGGGGGCCATATGAAGACACAAACCGACCAATGATCAGATGAACAATATAAGCTTAGAGTGGGATAATGAAGAGCTCAGGATGAGGTAAATCCTAGATGGATCGTCCAATGCTCAATCAAAATATACCAAGCGGCTAAGAATAGGATGGGTGAGGGTGATAGCGCGGATGAAAGCATAAAAACACTAGGATGCCAAGTAGATAATGATTAAGCCCTCTACGAATGATGCCTGTTACCAGGTTTTCACTACCCGTACTTATCCAAGGTGCCACCAAAAAGTGGTTTTCACCATAGGACGAACTTATTTCTCTTTATTATTTTTGGATTTTTTTGATTTCTCTGATTTTTTAATTTTTTTAATTTTTTGATTAGGTGGGGTTACCAAGCGGACTTAGGTGTAGAACCTCTTCATATGTATGATATTGATGGGTTCTTCAAGGGGATATCCTTCAAGAGTAGCCAGTCTATATGCCCAAGATCCATATTTAGCGGCTATGATATAAGGCCCTAACCAGTTTGCTTCAAATTTTCCTTTCTTGTCTCAGTCCTGCTAGGTACGCTGATTCTCTTTAAGGACAAGATCACCCACCTGGAATTGTTGAGGATGAACCTTCTTATTGTAGTTATGCTTGAGGTGGTTATGATATGCTTGCAGATGATCATAGGCTTTGATTCTTCTTTCATCAAGTAACTCCAGCTGTGCAAGCCGTGCAACACAAGCATCCTCCTCACTGATAATTTTTTTTAGAGAAATACTCAGTGATGGGATCTCAACTTTGATTGGAAAGATGGCTTCAAAACCATAGACTAAATAATAGGGAGTGGCACTCGTAGGGGTGCAGATGGAGGTACGATATTCCTAGAGGGCGGGATGAATATGGAGGTCCCAATCTCGTCCAATGTTATTGACAACCTTTTTGAGGATGCGGATAAGGGTTTTGTTGGTTGCTTCAGCCTGACCATTACCCTGGGGGTAATAAGGCGTTGACCAACGATGTTGGATATGAAAGGTGTCATAGAGGTGTTTCATGGATTGGTTTTTGAAAGGTTTTCCATTATCAGAGAGGATGGTGGATGGGATACCATATCTATAGAGAATATGGTAAAGGATGAATTTTGAGATCTGAGTACCAGTGATCTGTGAGAGTGGCATTGCTTCCACCCACTTGGTGAAGTACTCAATGGCAGTAATTATAAATGTATGGTCATTGGAAGATGGTGGGTAAATCTTGCCAATCAAGTTGAAACCCCATTGAGAGAATGGCCACGGTGCTAGGAGGGGTTGAAGGTCCTGTGCTGGGGCATGAATCAAATCTACATGTTGTTGGCAGGGAAGGCATTTCTTCACAAATTCACAAGCACCATGCTCTAATGTAGGCCAATAATATCCAACTCAGAGAATCCTTTTGGCCAGGGCCATACTATTTGAATGAGCTCCACAAACACCACTATGTACCTCTGTTAGTGTCGTGTGGGCTTCAATCTCATTCAGAAATCTAAGGAGGATCCCATCATACTCGTGACAATAAAGTGTATCATCGATGATAATGTATTGGGTTGAACGTTGAATAAAGGATTTTTGTTGGTTTCGTGTGAGGTCTGGGGGTAGAATATTATCATGGAGATAGGTATATATGTCTTGGTACCAGGGGGAAGTGGGACCTACGATATCGTACACCATGTTAGTCTCAGGAATATCATATGCTAGGATTAAAAGTTGTTCCACAAGGAACTCGTATTTTGTTCGATCTTTAGGCATGTCGATCAAGGAGCCAATAGTGGCCATTGCATCAGTTGCTTTGTTTTGTACCCTAGGAATTTGGTCAAATTGTATGAAGGTGAAATATTTCTTGAAATCATCCACCATGTGTTTATAGGGCAACAACTTATCATCTTTTGTTAGGAATTCACCATCAACTTGCTTGATGACTAACAATGAATCACCAAAGACTTTCAAGTGAGTTATGTGCCACTGCTTTGCAATTCAGAGGCCAGTGAGGAGGGCTTCGTACTCTGCCATGTTGTTGGTACACGAGAATGTTATCCTAAATGATTTTGGAATGTAGTCACCTTGAGGAGTAACTAATAGAATTCATGCGCCTGATCCATTATGAGTATATGAGCCATCAAAATATAGTTTCCAAGTTGGTGCTTCCATAATTGTGTAAACTTCTTCGTTTGGAAATTCAGTGACCAGAGGGTAAGCATCTACTAGTGGTGCCTTAGCCAACTGATCAACTATGACTTGTCCCTTTATGGTTTTTCGCTCCACATACTCTATGTCAAATTCACTTAGGATCATGACCCACTTGGCCATGCGGCCAGTTAGAGTGATTATGGATAACTGATACTTCAGTGGATCAATTTTTGCTATTAACTTGACCGGATGGCTGAGCATGTAATGTCAGAGTTTCTATGTGCTAAAGACTACTGCGAGGAAGGCTTTTTCCATGGGAGATTAGTTTAATTCATATCCGACCAGTATCTGACTGATGTAGTAGATTGCTCTCTCTTTCGATGATTCATCATGTTGTGCCAACAATGCCCCCAACGCGACTGAAGTGGCAGAGATATAAAGCAGGAGGGGTTTCCCTAGAATAGGTGGCATCAAGATTGGTGGATGAGCTAAGTATTCCTTGATCTTATCAAAACCTGTCTGACACTGTTGGTTCCATCAGAAGGTGGAGTCTTTCTTTAGAAGATGGGTGAATGGCTGACACTTATCTGCAATTTGGGCTATTAACCGACGGATGGATTGCATCTTCCCTTGAAGACTTCTTAATTGCTTCAGATTGTGTGGGGGTGGCATGTCCAAAATAGCTTTCACCTTTGCAGGATCAACCTCAATACCCCTTCGAGAGACTATGAAACCCAACAATTTTCCTGGCATAACACTGAAGACACTTTTTTGGATTTAGTCGTAACTTGTAATGTTCCAACCGTTCAAAGATCTTTTTTCAGGATGGTAGGATGTTCCGCTTGGGTTCTAGATTTCCCTAACAAGTCGTTGACATAATCCTCCATGATGATATGGATGAGGTCATGGAAGATGACCGTCATTGCCCTCTGATATGTTGCCCCTACATTTTTTAGACCAAAGGGCATAACATTGTAACAAAAAGTACCCCAAGGTGTTGTAAAAGTAGTCTTGTGTTGGTCCTCAGGTGCAATTCAGATCTGATTATAACCAGAGAAACCATCCATAAGGGATAACATCTCATGTCTTACAGTGAGGTCAACCAACATGTCAATATTGGGTAGAGGGAAGTCATCCTTTGGGCAGGCCTTGTTAAGATCCCTAAAATTTGTGAAAATCCAAATGTCTCCATTTGGTTTGGCAATCGGTACTATATTGGAGATCCAATTAGAGTAGTCAATTGGTCTGATAAAACCTGCATCTAGTAATTTCTCTAGTTCCTTCTTGACTAATAATGCTACCTATGGATGCATCTTGCAGAGCTTCTGTTTGACAGGCTTGGCATCTGGGTGGACATCCAGATGATGAACCACTAAAGCGGGGTCTAAGCATGGCATATCTAAATATGACCAAGCAAATTTAATAATACCCTCTTGGAGTAACTGAACAATGACTACATATTCCTGATCTAAGAGTGATTTGGCTACATATGTGATCTTAGGCGTTTCGGTAGTACCCAGATTAACTTCCTCAGTATCTTCAATTAGGATGGACGACCATGTAGATAACTGAGTTCCCAAAAGGGAAAGATGAACATCTCCATCCTCCAGCGTCTCATCGAGGTTTTTTCCATCAGATGCGTCCTTTATTTTTACTTTTTCTAGGTCAAGAAATGCCTTGGGGAGGTTTTCACTAGCTGACCGTTTTTTATTTTTATTGTTCTTATTTTTGCGACTGGAGTGTTCATCCTCCCCTAATCCCATGAGGTTGACATATGTATCCATAGACATATTGACGGGTGTGTTGTCTCGTAGGTCCCAATCAATAAGCTCAAGATGATGAAGGGATAGGCTAATGGTATAGATGGATAGGCATTCGAACATGGATGATAGGTCGATGTGATCGATGTCATCATATGCACGTATGATGGATTCCTCCTTGAGTATGTCTTCCAATGAGCCATCATCCACAACAACACTATTGGAAGTATTAGACGATGTTGCAGGGCCTTTTTGCTTTCTGTCATATCCTAGGCCTATATTCTTTGGCAGCTTTGATGTATCAATAGGTTGCAACCGCTCTTGTTCTTCTTTACCTAGGCCCCTGCCTTGGTAGTTATACTTTTCTGAAAAATTAGTTGACCAAGGGTATACTTCTTAGAAGTATTCCTTTAGGGGTGGATTCGGTTGGGGTTCTTCATGGTATACCCACTGACTGATATCTTCTTCTGGTGCATCTATCTTGATACTAGGGGACCTAAAAGTGGTAGTAGGGATGTTTTTTGCACTGAAGGTGATAGTCTTGTCTTCCTTTGGAGTACCATGTGAAGGTTGACTGTACTCGTGTGGTGACAGTGGCATGGTTGCTACATTAAGAGCAGTATGCATTTTGTATTCACCACACCCCTTGTCAATGATCTGGACTTTTGCGATTGTAGGATTGGTAGTGGAAGATGGAGTGGTTGTCGTGGTGGAGGGTGGATTAGCGGATGATGACTGAGATGCCCCCATTTCAACCCCTGGACAGTAATTTAAATGGGGGAATGATGCTTCTAAAGCGCGACAATATTCAAATGGTTGGGGGTCAACATAAATGGTGATCTCTTGTCCATTAACCAGGAATTTTAGGCATTGATGGTACATGGAGGGGACGACTTGCATAGCATGGAGCCATGGGTAGCCAAGGAGGAGATTATACGGTAAGTCTGGATCAAGGACATGACAAGTAGTGTATTGAACTACAGGTCTAACCTAGATAGGAAGATTGATAATTCCTTCTGAATTTCTTTTCGCATTATCATAAGCCTTGATTGTGGTGATTTGGTTACTCATATCTGCTTGAGTATACCCCACCTTTTTTATGAATTTTAGAGTGCATATATTAAGGGCAGAGCCATTATCTACTAAGACCCTTTTTATTTTATAATGGGCAACCAAGACTTCGATATGCAAGGGACGATTATGGTTGGCATCAATATTTGGCATGTCATTCTGGCTAAACTGCAGCTGGTAAGATAAAGCCAAGTGTCCTACTAGGGCTTGGAATCGTGTGGGGTCAATGTCATTAGGTACATGGGTTTCCTGTAAAGCTCTGTTGAGGATTTCTTGATGTACAGGAGAAGACTTAAGCAGATCCAAGATTGAGATTTGAGCAGGGGTCTTCCCTAAGTGATCCAGAATGTTGTACTTAGAGTTTATAGGACTTGGTTGGGCGAGTGCGGAGGCCGCAGGGACAGTGATGCGGGCTCGTCGTGTAGTAACAACACATTGAGGGTCTTTGGCTTTAACATGTATCATAGATACACAAGGTTCTACCTGCTCAATGTAATGGACAATACCATTGTAATTGAGGGGTACATTCTTATAACTTATGTTATTTGTGTTGTTGTCCTGGGGATTGTTGTTGGAGGTGCCCGTGCCTTAATTATGGTTGGGAAAGGCATTTTGATATATTTGTAATTGAGCATTGGATGACGAAGCTTGACTGGTGTCAACTTTGATTTCTCCTCAATCGATGAGATCTTGGACATAATTTTTGAGACCTTGACATTTATTCAAAGTGTGTCCTTTTATTTTATGGAATTCACAATATTCATTTTCCCTAAACTAGGTTGGTTTAGGTTTGGATTCATCGAGTGGTTTGGTGACAGGATATGTGATCGGATAGCTGACCTCTAACAACTTATTGAAGATAACACTCAATGGTTCTCCTAACTGAGTATATTGGCGTTTGTTGTTTCCCTAACTGTTCGGGTTTGACTATTGAGGACGATAGGGTGCCCCTTGTGGCACAGATATGGTGTTAGGTATGGATGCTTGTTATCTCTGGGATGTATTAACCACTTGGACATGTTTAGTATCAGCGACAATGTCATTCACTGCATTTTTGTTCTTGTTCCAAAAACGTGGCTTATCCCCAAATGACCTTTCTTTATCATGGTTATGTATCTTGATGTGCCATTTGGAAATGAGGGCGCGTTTGAGGATGGGTCCCTTCTCCACTATTTCAATGAAAGTGGTTACACAGTGAAACATGAAATTATGAGCCATGTCGAGATGAGAATTCTCCACAAAGAGGGTGACCATGTCTTTTTCTTTTAGAGGGGTTTTCATTCGGATTGCTAGTGCATGCCACCTTTGAAGGTAGCTAGCAAAGGTTTCCCCTCCACGTTGCTTCTCTTTGAGGAGATCTAGGGTGTCAGTGTCTTTCTCCAAGTTGAAGGAGAAATAAGAAACATTTTTTTCTAACAAGTCCGCAAAAGATTTTATGGACCCTCGTTCTAGACCCATGAACCATTCCAAGGCATTTCCAGTCAGGCTTCGTGGGAACAGGCCCAAGAGATAATTTTCGTTGTTCATAACTTCTTGACACTGGGAGTAGAACTCTTGCAAGTGGGCCTTAGGATCTTTGTTCCCCTTGTATCTGTCGAATTTTGGCATTTCAAAATGTTTAGGGAAGGGGATCAATGAAATGCAGGGATTGAATGGATATGGACATATGTCCTCAAATTTGAATGATTGTTTGCCAGTCCCAGCCTAAAGATCTTTTAGAGCGGCTTTGATTTCTAACAGATTTGAATTGACCGGTTGCGTAAGAGATACAAGCGGGTTGGATGGATATGGATGGTAGGATGATAAAGGATCCTGCTAAGAGGGCGTCAAAATTTTGAGGTATGGATTTTGGTAGTGGGATGACGATATCCCTTGTTGGTATGCCAAGGGAATTTTTTGGTACGGGAGTTGTTGTTGTGAGGTATAGTACAGATTTGTTTGATAAAAATGTGAGGTAAGCTGCTGAGGATCTTGCATGTGAGATTGCGGATTGACCTGCTGATACTGAGGGTATTGCTACCACTGTTGGAAGGTCGCACCAGGTGGTTGCTGCTGGTTATGGTAATAATGATGTTTTGGTGGTTGCTGATGTGATGTGAGATGTTGCGTGGGCCAAGATGGGATGTTGTATTGTGTTTGAGCTTGCAAACGTAGAATGGATGCGAGGAACAGAGATATGGTTTGAGTAGGAGGTCATGACAGATTGCTTTACGATTTTTGTGGTGGTTGTTGTGAAGAGAACAAAGGGTTATATGGCAGTTGTTGCTGTTGGGGCGGTTGAGATAACGTAGGGGTGTTTTGCAAAGGAGGTTGTTGGGTACCAAAGGGAACATTTGGTTGGGATGTACCTTGTGGCAGTAATGGAGGTGGTAGGTTAGATTGGGGAGGCTGTGGAGATGTGTACGAAGGCGACGGTAAATTTATGGTCCCAGGAGGTGGAGGCAAAGCAATAAAAGGGGTGCCCCTAGTGCTAACAAGAGGTGGATTTGAAAGGGGTGGTGTTGTTAGCATTAATGGCGGTGGTTATGGAATGTTTTGTGGCATGCCAAAGGCAAAAGGATCATTGGGGTCAGTCGTTTGAGGAGCCCCCATGACCGAGATGGTGGGATGTGGGGGATTGTTAATGAGATACAGAACGGCGTTGCAAAATTCAGGTTGATGCCAACCTTCTACTAGAGGAATATTGGGGACGTATGAACTACCTGGTGTGTTCTGTGAACCTTGAGGTACGTTAGATGTGGAACCACTATATTTGGATAATTCAACACCTGGCGGAAGTTTGACACCCCTTTCAATGAGATGCGCCAAGATTTCTTCCCCATGTCTTTCAAACAGGCGGTCAATCATTTGCACATTGGTAGGGTTCCTAAAGTGTTCGTCATATGTAAGTTCGGGTTGGTTGACCATGTTCTCATCCCCAGGTGGTGAAGTGTTTTGACCATCAATATTAGATTGTGAATATGTACCATTATGTGGATCTCGAGGGATGTTTGCACCGTTATGGGGGTCTTGTGAGCCATTAGCTATGTTGTTTGGATCTTCAGGGATGTTTGGTTGGGAATTTTGGGCTTGTTGTTCGGCCATTTTCCTTATCTGTGACCAAGTTTGAATAGGCATGCAAGATGATAGGACGGATTAAGATGCTAAGATCAATATGATGACAAAAGGATTGACCCAATGGATTAGCCGACGAGGATGTGGATTAATTCGATGAGATCACATTGAGTTGATTGGTAGACGATTGGTCAACCTAAATTTGATGATGAGGATTTGTTTTGGATTGATGGTTGATTAAGAGAATTGGATGGCAGGATGAATGATAATGACCAGAATCTAAAACCGAGTTCAAGAGTGATCCTTGGTAACACTAGGTGTTGATTAATCGATTAAAAGGGGGGATGTATGATAATGGCACCGAATCCAACTTGAGATAGAAGCAGATTGATTGGGCCGACGAGGATGACTGACTTAGGATGGATGACTACCCTAAGTTAGTTTTGATGGATGATGATTAGAAATAAACACCTAAGTCAATTTGGACAACTGCTTTAACAAATTTTTAATGAGATACCGGTGATCTGAAATGGGGAAATGATAACCAAAATGTGGGTTAGAAATGGATAGGTAAGGACTTTGAATGGGTGAATGGATACTCGAACTGAGGAGATGAATGTTTAGGATGGACTTTTGAAACAGGTATATGAATGTTCAAAATAGGGAGATGAGTGATCAAAATGGTGAAACGAGGGTCCCGAATGATGAAACAGATGAAAAAGTTGATCGGTTAACGGTCAGGTCCGCCCCTGGGGAGGACAAGTCCGCCTAAGGAACAAAAGATGGTCAAATTTGGTCAAAACAGGCCTAAAAGGGTTGGGTCAAAGGTCAGGTCCGCCCCTAGATGGGTCAGGTATGCCCCTGGAGGTCAAGTTCGCCTATCCAAAGGTTAGGTCCACCTGTGCAAAGGTCAACTCCGCCTGTGTAGAGAGCAGGTCTACCTATGGAGCAAAAGTTGGTCAAAAATGGCTAAAACAAGCTCCAAAGGACTGGTTTATAGGTCAAGTCCACCCCTGGATGGGTCAAGTCTGCCCTTAGAATGCAGGTCCGCCTACTGAGATATTTAAACTTGACTTTTGAAAGGATGACTAAGGCAAAGGACTCAAAACATAGCAAACATCAATGAAAAGGATATGGCTAAGTCAATTAATCAGACAATCATTGGTTTCGCACAAAGAAGACAATTCAAGCAACATAATTCTAAGTCTAGTAAAACAGGTATGGTCGACAAAGTTTTTTATTCTAGGATGAACATGGTTGCTAAAGAGTCCTCGATATACACCGGTACATGAGGCCCAAACCATGAACACCAACCCGTTACAAGCGTGAGTCGAGAACCTTAGCGACATATTAAATGCTTAAACCAACTATTCACGTCATCCCAACGCTTCGCCAATTACAACGTGGTTGGATTGAGGTACAACTTTCGCTCTCCCTCCTTTATATACCCTGCCGGTACACATGGTTGGAATCATCACTTGGGGTGATGAAATCCCCAAGCAAGTCCCACTAAAAAAAGCAAACGATGATGACTCAAAGGACTTGTTAAGCTACGATTTCTCATCACCTAGGATCACCAAATGGCGCAAGGGGATTGGATACGTCAAATAGCTCACCAACAAGCACAGTAAAAAAGATTAATTGACACCCCTAGTTAAACTATGTGCCTAAGATAGGGGGTTAAAAACACTTAAAACAACCAAAAGGAGTGCCAAAAATTAAAATTTTACCTTCTAGAAAAAGCTATCTAGGTCAGGTCTGCTTGTCTGCATGTCAGGTCCGTCTGTCTGCAGCTCAGGTCCGCCTATCTGTAGGTCAATTCCGCCTATCTGCAGGTCAGGTCTGCCCCTTTGTGACAAATTTAAAAAAAAACACTTTCTGGAGTTTGTGGAGGGCAGGTCTGCCCCTGGGCAAGGTTGGGTCCACCTGTGGAGGGCAGGTTCGCTTGTCTGTTAGGTCAGGTCCGCCCCTCAAGGTCGGTTCTGCCCCAGGAAGGTCAAGTCTGCCCCTCTGCAACCTTGTACCTACAAAAATTCAAAAAATAGCAAATATGAAAGAAAGAGACTTGTTTGTGGGTCCCACTAGGTGTGCCTAAAATGTGATACAGCGAAAATACTTATTAGGAAAAAAGAGCAGCAAAAAAAAAAGTGTGAATGAAAACTACAAACACCCTAAACCTCAAGATTTGGCCTAATGATTAACTAACTAAGCAAAATGAAAGATTTCACCTTGTTGAGTTGTCCCTTTGGTTGGCCCTTTGATCTTCGATATTGTATGCTCCTTTGGTGGCAAGAGATGCAAGCTATGAGATGACATGAGGATGGAAAATGAGTGAAAATGGATGCAAGTATGCAAATTTGGCTAAGTATGGCTCAAGAGAAAATTTTGCAAGAGTTTGGCTAGCATAAAATGATCTCTCCCAAAATGAAAGAAAATAGGGGGTATTTATAGAGAATTTGGAATTCTCTAGGGAAATGGATGGTTGGGATTGAGCCACCAAGATCAAGATGTAGGACTAAGGTGAGTTGAGAACTCATAAACCCTCACATCTTGACATGTGGCATGTGAAGTGGCTTGTAAGATATGATGTGTACATGAGATGGAAATAGGGTACATGACATGGAAGGTACTACATAGTACCTTGGGATTAGACAAGATCTTCTTATAAAGGAGGTTCTTGTCCCCATGTGGGTGATATGACATGTGAGGAATTAAATTTTTTTCAAATATCCACATGGGGATGAGAAAATGAATTTTAAATTCCAAGGAATGAATTGGGGGATTAAATGTGAATTAAAAATTCACATGGGGAATGGGGTGCCTTCTCCAAAAGGAGAAAGCCTTTAATGAAATTGACTTATGACACATTCCATAAATGATATGGAGATTAGGTTGACCCAATTAGGTGATTAAGGTTGTGTAAGTACTTGATTAGACAAATTAATGACAGATTAGAGGCAAGTGGGAAATTATGGAGGATGGGACCCTAATGATGATTAGGGGTGTGCGCATCTTAATCATAAATTAATTATGATTAAGAAAGAGGGTTAGATTGTTAAGAGGGATTAGAGACCAACTTGCAAAAGTTGGAGGATGTGACAATGAGAGAGAAAGTGAAGAATTTAAAAATAAATTTAAATTTCCAAGAGATAATATGACTAAATTAAATAAAGTGGTATATTTATTTAATTTAGAGAGGAAAGAGGGGAAAAGTATTTATTAAATTAAATACTTTGGAAACCTTATGTAAGGCACAAAATATTAATTAAATGAGTGATTTAATTAATACTGGTAAAGAAGACGAATTAAATGAGCAAAGGGATGATTAAGGAGATGACTTTGACCATATGGAAGTGGTCAAATTTAGATGTCTACAATTAGAATTAATTTAATTTATAATTATTTATCTTATTAAAACTTTAATTATTGTAAAATAATTTTATTTTGGATTTTTGTTATGATTTATATAATAAAATGAATTTTAAACTTGAAATATAAATTAAAATTTATAGAGTGAGAGAAAGAAGGTAACTTTTGATTAGTCATTTCATGCCAATAATCCAAGAATAACACATCCCTAGGGAGTTATTCTCAAGGTAGCATGACATTTGATTAAGGATATGATAATTCACCTTCAAAACCTCTTCAATGTACCCATTGCACACTTAGGAGGGGGTGGAACCCTTAAAAATTCCTTGTGTTCCATCTCAAAATTCTAAAAAAATTGGTTGGTTTCATGTCTCTAGGCTTAGGGTTCTGACCATTTGTCATGTCTTAGGGTTTGTATTGCTAAAACCCTTTCTAATAACCTTTAATCCTGCGTCCTTTTAAATGTTATATTTTGGTGTTGACCTCTTAGTATCAGTTCACGGTCATGCTAAAACAACTTGAGCCATTGAAATTCATGAAGTAATCAGCCCCTTGTGCCTAGGTCTAAAATATATTTTTATTTTATAAGGTTGATTTATTGACCTTGTTTGGCCTTTGCATCCTTTGAGTAAAATGGTTTTAAGTCCTTTTAGGTCTTCTCTTACATTGTCCTAGGCGGTCCCCTTTCCAAAACAACTTGTGAGCACATGTGGAATGGATCCACTTGTGTTCTTGTTTATTGCCTTGTTCATCGCGCATTGAAGATTGTCCTTTGATAACTGGCCATGAATTTTTGATATGCGATGAACTATTTCCTTTAATATCGCTCATCGTGGATGCAATTTCAACCTTAGTTTTCAAAGTAGTGATTAGCGATATAGGCAGTATCCTCTATATCCTCAATTTCTCTCTTCATCATTGATTGCTTGTAAGTTTTTAGCTATGAATTAGCAATGTGTGATGAGGTACTATGTTCCAATATGTCATCGCTGATATGAAGTATTGTCAAGGGCAACACTTTATCAACCCTTGATCTCATCTTATGCACACGTGGTTTGATCCTGATTGATCGCTTGGAATTCTTCATTACTGATATGTTGTGACCATTGCAAAGAAACTCCATGATGGGCGATTTCAATGTTATGCCTTGCGCCCATCGCTCCATTTATGGCCATCGTGGTTTCAAGTGGATTCCCAAAGCATGTATTAGTAATGGGCAATGGAATGTCTGATAGAATATTCCCCTCATTGCTATCTCTTAGCATATCGCTGATTCATTTGAAGGAACACAAACCAGAGTAGCGATACATGATGGCTGTCAGACAAGAGATGAGTAATGTGATCAAATGGTGACATGGCAATTTTCTTAGGTGTCATTGCCATTTTTGAGGTACAAGTTGTAAAAGTAAGGAGCGATGGCTGAGGAGCATCATTGATTATGTTTTAAATAAAAAAAGATCGACAGTCATGATTCAAAGTTGGATGGTTGGTTGTCTCGCTCATGTGAGCATCCTTTGAACATTAATGGCTACACACTCCAATTACTCTACTTAATGAGGTGTTGATATACCAAGTTGACACACAACATGCAGGCGAGATACAAACACCTCACCTCTCCTAAAAAAGACAATCAATAGTTAAGTTAATCACCTTCCAAGGTCTTTGTGTTGGTTCACAACGATGTTTCACTAAGTGGTCAATTATGGCCGTAATATGCAAGGGGCCTACTGGTAAGAAGGATGCAAACTGAACTTAATAAAGAAATCTAAAATTTGGGGTTTTAAAGAAACTAAAAAAGATAAATCCAAGCTTTAGAACAGTAAATTACAAATGTAAACTTACTCAAAATATAGACATGCATTCTAACAATAAGCATATTATTGATTCACCAAAACTACAACATGATGCAATCCATAGTACTGACTATGCCATCACATACATCCATAGTGCAAAATACCACTACCTTAATCATTCATAAAACCTTATTTTCAAGATCCCAAAACACATTAACTCATTGATTAAAATAATAGATCAATAGACATGAATAAACCACATTCATAGACAATTCAATGAAATAGTTTGAAATCCAAATCCTTCTATTGATATTCCATCAAATAAGAACCATTTGTGCACGACAAAATCAACTAGCACATGAATTACTATTGTTCATTGACATCATCATTAAACTACTTAAAACAAACTAAAATTGCATAAACTTGTAAGAAAATAGTATCAGTGTATCTTGCTTGAAATTTGAAAACTTAAAACTAACTATTAATATCAATATCCTCTAAGGTGGCTAATCTGACTTCAATCAGCTAACCTTTACAATGTCTTTCAAAGTTTACTTTATAGCCCTCAAAAAAACCTAACAATTGGATGCAACTTAGAAGCTACAAAATGTGAGATCCAAAATCCCAAGGAAGCGACCAAGTAAAGATAAGAAATGCTCCATAATTTTCTACCTTGGACCATGAACATATCATCATCAAAATTTGTCTAAAGAAAGGGAATAAGTTGCAAGGAATTCAAAGTTTGTAGCTATCTTTGACTTGCTGAAAAATAGGGAGGTTGATGGCTATGCTGACCAAGTTTTCAAGCTTCCAACTAGTGAGAATTTTCTTATGCCAACTGATCCTCTCCCATTTTGTTCTTGAACATATTCATCATAGGCATTGAATACTTGTTGAAGTACGACTATGTCAGGACCATCTAGCCAGTTGTCTTCAAACTTGATCCTCTTAACCTCAACAACAACAATCTTATACATATCCTTCATCTTGAGCAACTCCTTACTAGCAGCCCTTGCTTCATCCTTAATCTCTATGAGTCAGTCTAATAGAAAATCCTCATCGTCGTCCTCTTTTTTCATTATATCTTGGAACCTATCACTCCATTTCTCTTTTAATTTATCAAGTGGTAAGCCATCTTTCACAAGTATATCAATATTGGCTAAGATAGCAATCACTCTCTCCAACTCAACTTGTTCATTCAAGTCTTTACCAACTTGTTGAATATCATCTTTATGTTGGTAAATAAATGAAGACTTGAATCTTGTGATATCCCTAGTCTTTTCCAAGAAACCTTCATTATCTTCTTCAAGTATTTATTGCTCTAGAAGAGTCTGCTTTGAAAGCTTACCAATTTCCTTCAGCTTTTGGGTATATTCTCTACATTCCTCCTCCTCTTTCTCCAAGGCTGCAACATGAGCACTTATTTCTTCTATCAATTCTAATACCTTTTCATGAATCTTGAAACCTACAACAAGTATTTCATCAACTTCTTTGTTCAACCTATCCACCCATTTATCAAGCATCCCTACTTTATTCCTCATTTGAATCAGATCTTCTGCTTCCTTTTTGCTTAGTAGAACTAGGGAATTAGGAGCTACAACTTGTTGAATGTTAGGAGTGGAAACATCCTTGAGGAACTTGTCAAGTTGATCCAATTGATCCTTAAGCTCATCCTTTCTTTGCTTATCCTTGATCATTCTTTATTTAGTGGATGAGGCCACTATGTCTATCAAGTTCATCTGTTGGTTTCTTGTCGGCCTTCCCAAATTAACAGACCCCACTTGGTAATTAACCAGCTACATATCTTTCCTATCTTTTTCAACCATGGGGATAGCACACTTAGCAATAAGCTCCCCTGCATCCATAAGCCTGGTAGAATGAAGGAACTTTTCTCTTTTCCTTAGCCTTTCCTTATCAATTTCCTTCATCATGTCATCCCAATTCAGAGGTTGGGGTTGCACCATTTGCTTCTTATCCAAGTCTAACTTCAACCATGTAGGGGCAGAAAGTGGAGTGATCATTTGAGTTGAAGAAGAGGTAGTAGGGGAGAGTGGTTGCCAAACTGTTGTCCTTGGTTGAGAATCAACCTCTTGTTGTTTCTCCCTCTTTGCCCTTTCCTTTTCTTCTTGCAATTTCTTTACTTCCAACTCTTTTTTCATTCTTTCTTCCTCAATTCTCCTTTGTTCTAACAATTCCTCCCTTTCTTTATACATTTCTTCCCTTTGCTTTTCAAGTTGCTCAACCTTTTCCCATGCTTCCTTGGATAGCTTCTCATGTTTGGCTAACTCTTCAACTTCTTTTTATTTCAAGAGGTGCTCTTCCTCAACTTTCTTCTTTTGAGCTTCTTCAATCATTCTAAAATTGGCTTCTAAGGCCTCCTTTTCTCTTTTTTGTTGGGCTTTCTCCTCTTCAAGATCATGAATCTTTTTAACTAGAGCAATCTTGTCACTTTCCATCTTCATTTTTAATTCTTTCTCCTTCTGTTGCAACAAGAATTCTTCTTTCTCTTTTTGCCTCCTCGCCAATTCTTCAACTTTGGCTCGAGCATCTTCATCTTCTTGTTGCTTTGCAATTGCCTCGTCTTGGGCTTTAGCATCAGACCATTTCTTTGTATCTTCAAATAATTTATACTGATCCTCAAGGGCAAGGACATGCTTGGTGCCTACCTCCTCAATTTCCTTGTCAGTAATTGGAGCTTCTTTTTCAAAGTGGGTGGATTTTGATTCAGTCTCAATGTCATGAATCTCCACATCCACTTCCTTTCCTTTTGACTGTTCTAGCTCCTTTGGAGGGCCTTCAGTAGTTACTTCTCCAATTGCTTGTTCAATCACAGGAGGTTGTGTTGAGGCATCTCCTGAAGCAGTTTTTGGTGCAATAGACTGAGATGTATTTCCTTCTCCTCCCATATCCATAGCAACCCCTCCTTCTTACTCCTCAAGTACATCTTGAGCAAGCAATGTTGGGTTGAGCTCTTCCCCAAAATCAGGAGGGAGAAATTCTAGTTGCTCCTTTGGATTTTCTCTTCTTTTATTTCTTTGGTAACCTTGGGTGGCCTTTTTCTTTGAAGTTTGATCCCCTAGCTCATTGGTCCTTAACAATACCCATTGAATGCTTCTGTCTAAAACTGGTCTAGCAATTTTCTTTATGTCAATGATCTCTTCCTCATCCCAGTTCACGGGGTCTAGATTCTTGGTCCCTATGTTTTCAACATCATAAGAAGGATCCAAGGTCACTCCATCATCCAACAATGTGTCAGGAATTTCCTCCTTTACCCCAAACTCAATCATCCATACAATAGGAAACCTCTCATAATTTCTTCTTCTTAAGTCATAATCATCTTGCAGATCTACCCAAAAAATTTCCAATATATTAAAATGTTTCTCAAAAACCGTAGGAAGTAAAGCCTGCATTTTATGCTTGGTATCAAAATGTATTTGGCAGTATAAAAACCCAACTTAAGATGGGTTAGTTCATCACTAATTACCTTTGCTACCACATTATGTGCACAGTTGTATTCCCCTAACTTCAACACAAACTTATGGCAACCTGCTTTATGCTTATTGGCAAACCTTAAATTAACCCTGATATCTTGATAGATAAATTCCATGAGCACAATTCTATTACCAAAACATCTTGGCAATAAATGAGGGTGTTCATCAAATCCATACAGTCTGAAATATGTAAATTTGGGGTATTGGATATATCATCACCCCCATTCAACAATGAACCCCATAGTATCCCTGCTCAATCTAAATCCCGCATCCCCTGTCAATTGATTAATGATTACATATAAAAATGCATCATTCACTCTTCTAAAATGCAACTCAAAAGTTTGCAAGGTTATTTGATCATAGCGGTCCCAGACCCTCTTTTGTTGGGGAGCTTCTCCTAAGACTCAAACTGCATTAAGACCAGGAAAGATGCCTCTTCTTGCTACTAAATACACAACATAAGAGGTCATAAAGAATGTTTTAGTCTCCCTCACTTTGACCATCTAATTGTGTAAGGATTTTGAAATGATCATGGACCAGTCAAATTGTTGCCCACCATCCAAGATGGTATGAATAAATGGAAACATCCACTCTTTGAAACATGAAGCATCCCTCTTCCCAAAGACCCTTGATAGCATCATAATGATGTCTCCAATTTCCTAAGTAAACTCTGATCTTTTGGGTTGATCAGGAAACTTAAGCAAATATTTCTTCTCTACCCTATCCATTTTTTGTTCATGTGTGACCTGTTGTCATCCTTCTTGTTATTGTACAACACTAATGCTTTTGAATCATTTAGTTGCTTTGGATTTTTAGGTGTTGGTACATTAAACATGGATTATATCATTCGAGGGGTTAAATCAATAATGATATTCCCCTATGAATCTACACACTGCCTTGTTGCTTGGTTATAGTCCGAAACTACAGTTAAAATCAATTCAGGGCATTGCACTGATAGAGGGAAGACAACTACATGTGCTAAACTTGACTGTTGGATCCTTAGTGTCCTTCCTATCACTTCTTCTACAAAGATCTCTTCAAGCATCTCTCAAAAGTTGAATGGGCCCAAATTAGTATTGGTGATATTTGCCAAATCAAAGTCCACCTTTCTTGCAGTAAGGTTTGGACTCTTATGCTTATACCTTAGAGTATAAGGTAGCTGTTCAACCTTTATCTTCTTAGGTTTTCCCCCTTGTTTGGAGCTTTTAGCAGGTTGACTCCTTTGAGATGCTTCATTTGAGGCTCCTGACATCCTTCACTCCTACAATACAACCTAAGATTAGATCCTTAAAAGCATGGAAATTATTACACCATACCTTACCTTTCATACCATTCTCCATCCCTTCTTATACTTAGCCAAATTTTATATTCACCGAGGGTGGAGCCGAAGAAGAATCAAGATCAAGGAGACTATTAACACTTGAGGGATCGGGACTGAAAACATAATGGAACCAGAACCAGAATTGGGACAGGAACAAAATGGAGAATTAATCGATAGTTTCAAATTTGAATCCCACCCCGGTTTCACTTCTACTAAAGAACAAAGGAAAAACTTGTATTAATACTTTAACTCAATCATAATAAAACCAAAATTGGAAGCGAAATGAAACCCGAACTTGGAACTAACGAAAATTTCCAAATTAGGTTTCCATTCCAGACCCGATTCCAACAAAGGACAAAAGGATGTAAACCAAAAATTCACCATTTAGCGGAGGTGGGATCACCTCAAGATCTGAACTCTAATGAAGGAAAACATTTTAGGAACACATTTAGACTCGGATTTGATTATGCCGCTCAAACATCAAAACCCAACAGTTTACACACATGGTCAAATTAATTTAAAATCAAGGGCTTAGGTCACAATGACGTCATGGAAAATCATTCAATAAATGAAGGAAAACCCACTCTGCTAAAATTAGACCAAATTCAAACTTTGAAGGCACAACATTGTAACGATCAACTCTATAAACCCTAGTTTGTACGACACGTTGACTTACTAAATTTAGGGCATCAAATCCCGACAACCAAAACCATTAAAGCGATGTGCAAACAAGATCAAAAGGATTGTTTTAGCAGATTAAAACCATTAAAAATACCCAGAATCCTTCTAAATAAAAACCCTAATCAAGAATTAGGGCATGACATAACAGACAAAACCATCGAATGTAAGAACGACAACGAAAATGTACGTTACCAACCCCAAGAAATAACAAAGTAAAACAACGAAGATTCATGAAAGGAAGATTCCCACCAACCGGCATAGTTCGAATAAACAACAGTCGTTAAACATATCGAAACAGTGCCACAGTCAGCACCTACCTCAAAATTGCACCGTTATATTAGGGTCTCCACCATCCGACATCCATAAGTCTTGCAGAACTTATTAGGTTCTGACTAAGACATCCGCTTGTCGCAGATCGACGAGCCATCCTGCTGATATGGCTGGCTTCTTTATCGCCACCCAACTACTTCTAAACTCGATGAAGAAGAAGTCCCATGCCAAAACAAACCCAATACGTCGTCCAGCTGTCAAAATCTAGATCTCAATACCTTGTAATATTCAAATCAATATCCCAAAGCCAATTGTAACAACCCCTTTCCAGTTGATAAATTGTCATTAGTTCAAGAAGTTTGTACAAAGAGCCAGCCCAAGACTTACCGATCGTTGTCGTCACCATTAAACAACATAGTTTATAACCTATAAACATGCATTTTTTGTCAAATGGATGCATGAAACATGGGACAAGTTTGTAAGGAAAATGACTTTTCACAAAGTAGACTGATCAACCATTAATGACACACCATAAAAAATGAAGAGAGAAGGTAAAATACTCCAATCTTACATCCCAATTATCCAGAATTACTTGTATGGTCCATGTTCATAGTTGTAGCTCCATGAAAATAATCAAGAGGCAACTGTCCTTCCAACTAGAAAAGAACCTCAAAACCCAAGTCTCAAGATATTTTACAAAACTGAAAACCAGTGCTCCACATTTAGTGTTTCTAGATGTCCTGCTGAACAAAAAGGCCCAAACAATCCGAAAGTTCCATAGGTTGGAAAAGTGTCTGTCACCCTAAACTATAGACAGTCGTCTCGGGTCGCCTCTCCCATCACAAAATCAACCCAACATCCCCGTCCCTCCTATACATCATTGCACAAATCATCATTGGTCCTATTATAATATCCCATTATGTACAATATGCGAGAAGCTAAAACACATGGCCAACACTGAGAAAGATCTTCGTTTGAATTCATCTGAATAAATCACTGTCCATCTGGCCCAATATTTAAAGTCAGTATTACACTTGGTAACAATTAAAGTGATTTTAAATCACTTGGCATGATATTCTCACACCAAGAAGATATACTGATATGCCAAAACCAAGCTCAACTATATCAACCTACCATCTTCATTTTTCCATGTCTATTGGTCACCAAAGGCAGCTGTCGTTTGCACTGCATCATATTGTCCCTCCAAGACTCTTGAAATATATTCTACCATGTGCCATATTCGGACAACTGTACAGCATCACATATAAGGTCACATGGCATACTCCATTGGCTGTACACTTTCAGTATGTCGCGCCGTGAAGAATCCTGCTGCAGTCTGTCGGCGATGTAAAGTCCGAGACTTTAGCTGCCCATACATAATGCCTGCCGAGTTCCAACCCATCACATTAGAGCAGGTTTGACGACAACCAGGGATAAAAAAATCCCATCAAAATGTAAATGAGGTCAAACCCTAAATGAAAAAACACCAAAATGATGAAGAAAACATCATCATTTCGTCATTGAAGAGTCTAGAGCAAAGCTCTGCCGCCATGAGGGTTTGGAAAAAACACAAGAAAATACTTTGCTAACTGGTTTTTAGTCGATCTTTTGACATTTTCTGCATGAAATCACAGGTAGATGTGTTTACTTGGCATAAATCTACATTTTTTTCCACTTGGAGGCCATTTTTTGGATACAGGTCGTGGCCAGTAGCATTTTGATGGACTTTTTTCATTCTTTTTGTTTCCTATTGTTGCTCTCCAATTTGACAGCCGCCAATGAGAACTCAATGAAGCTTAACAAGAAGTTTTGTGGCAAAACCCTACACATCTGATGTTCTCATGCCTGCGCTTAAGTTCTAATCGACCTTGCATTCATTTATTTTTCCTACAAAGGATTTTCACAGAAAAGCTCTCAATGGAAGCTTCTAGTGTTTCATTTTGTCTTTCAAACCTGAATAGCATTTGTAATACTTATTGCACTTTGAATAGATTCCAGAGTCTACAAAAGTTCACCGTCGCGCTATGAATAGGAAATGTGCGTCTGCTCATTTCTCAAACCTTCCTCAGATTCTTTTGATTTTCTTAGACTAACAATCCAACAACCTGTGACAGCCCGGTCCAGTTTCTGTTTAATCCAATCAGGTCTGACTCAATATGTAAACGGTCTTCTTGCATTCATGATTTTCTACTTTATTTCTGCATTTTTATGAAAAACCCCTGCTTGGGTTTCTTGTAGCATGTTTTTTGATGAATATGCAACCTATTTGTAAAGAACCTAAGTGGGTTTCCTTCTATTTCTATTGTTTAAAACACCTGGGTACATGGTATCTTCATTTTTCTTGACCTATGAAAATGATGCACTATTCTAAAGTTTCATTTGCACTTAATATTATAGATATACTATCATCTGAATGATCTTTTTCTGGAACAAACTGAGATGGTTACCTTAGTAATGGAGTATGGAAAAAGATTTTTTCGAGCTCAAGAAGTGGAACATTGTGAGACTTGCACCAATTTTTAATAAGTGCCTTCACACTATTGCATGTTGGACCATATCTCATTACAAGTTCCTTGGCTTTAATCAAGACTATATTCAGTGATTCAAAACTTTGTATAACATCTTCCTTTTATGTTTGATTCTTGAACATGATTTAGAAGAGGCTTTAGAAGCTTTAATGGAGCAACCAAATTATGGAAGTTATATGACCATACTTAGCTTCATTGCTAAGCTCTTTAATTGAACGAGACTTCTTAAGAGGTGGTCAGTTAGAACAAGAGCTATATCTATCCATTATTCCACAATAAAATACTGCCCAGCGAACCAAAAATTGATCTGCAAAGAAGAAACAAAAACATAATTCAATGCCATTGTACCACAGGCATATCTCACTAAAACCCTTTGTATTTTCCTCTACTTCCCCTTGTTTCCTTCTCTGTTGCTCTGAGATACCTAATGAACTTAAATTACTCACTTCCAACACTGTACATTCTAGTTCCCAAGTTGAATCTTGTGTAGAGACCATACTTAACAAAATCATGGAAGGAGTTCCATTTAAGGATGCCTAACTCTTGCATCCTAGGTAAGTTATCCCAAGAAAAGTAATACATCAGGCCCTATTCTTCTTACTCCACCATGCATGAAACCTCAATCTGTATTGTTGACAACACTACCCATATGTTCAATCAACAAGATCAGCTGAAACAGGAGTTCCTTGAAGATCAATAAGTGAAGGCATTTTCCCTTGTGAGTCGGGGTCTAAAATTCCATAGACATCACAGGATCCATCCATAACCTTGTAATACAGCCTAGAGGACTGTCCAATTGAATTAGCCAGGTGACTGTCCTCCCAGATGACTGTCCACTTTGTCTCATTTATGGATAAAAAACAAGTTTGATATGGCACCAACATCTTTAATGATTAGCACTAAATCTGACTTGCAAGAAAATTTTCTTTTCTTTGGTTCCATTAGATGTCATTTCATTTGAATGCCTCTCGTAGGCTGTAGTGGTTGTTCCTCCATTAATGCTATTATAGATTACTTTGTTATGTCCTTGATGCCCCTGTAGCTTATATGAGATCACATAGAGAGCATTCTATTGGTGCAGTGTCATTGTCTTTTAATGATGCATCAATAGCACTGTCTTTGATTTATCTTTATTCATCAATCACTTATTACAGGCAAGTATGATTATTATTGTTTGCGCAATATGAAACTCCTCATGGTTCTCAAGACGCACCCGCCCATAATTCTCATGGTTATGATGTATATACAGTCACCAAACAAACCATCGTCGATCGTTGCCCATTCTTTTCTGTACATTTTCTTTTTAATGTTCCAGAAAGTCAAGAGTCTTCAAAAACAGAGCATATGTTTCCTCTTCTGCATTAGAATGGTGACCTCCATCAAGTAAGTAAGTGTACAATTGGAAACCATCATTAATGTTCATTGAAAGTACTTAGGCCTAATACCCATATTCCACTGCTATAGGAGCACTGTGAAGACTTAATACTCTTCGTTCTACATGATGTTGTTGCTCCACAACTACTGCCTCGGTATCATACTTCCTTTGGTGATGCACTACCGATAATTTTGCATTGAATTGTTGACTTACCTTGAATCCCATTTGCTCCTGCCAATGTACATGATTGTCCCATTAGAAGTGACCACATCATATGAGGGTTCTGTTGTTGTCATAAAATTCCTATAATGACATATTCATGATATGCACATATCTATGTCAACTAGAGTTGATGTTTCTTGAATGTCTTTGCCCTTTTGTGCTTTTCCTTCAAACATCATGTATTGAATGTAATATGGTAGCTTGTTTTCCTAATGTTTGATTAAGAAGGCCTTGAATTTGGCATTCTGTAACTTTAGATTTTGTTTTTGGCTGCTATCCTATTGACATGCTTGGAGTGTTTTCAATCTCAGGGATAACATATAACTTTCATTCATCTAACTCATGAGGGCAACAAATTAGATGGCCATGTTCCTTATACTTGTATCATGACTCTGATTCAACCATTGTTCCTTCTTCTATTATGTGTGATAAATACACATAGTCTCCTCATTCTAACCTTATTAGACAACCACTTGTTACATATGGTGACCTAACAACTCACCTTCCTATGTGATGTGTGATTTCCCAATAAGGTTATGATGAGAGGGGCTTAACAACAACTTGAAATGTTTCCTCGTTATTCAAGGGATGCATAATTGAACTTGATGCATCTATGAAATCACTTTCTTTTTCTATAAAATAGATCATGGATCTTATTAAGAAGATTGAAGGACATATCAACAAACTGTATGCATCTTTTGAATCTGATAATGAAAGTTGATCAACTGGTGTGATTCCATACTGATTTAATGCATTGATAACGGATAAATCTTTGATCAAGTTGCTCAATTTCCTTTTCTTTCAAAGCATGCTAAGCTCTACCCTTGTGGGAGCCATACTTAACCCACATGATATCATTTGAATGATAATGAAACAATAATCAGACTTGTCCTAAATCAGCACATGAAGCAAACAGTTAGAAAATAAATGCATATGTTGGATGTTTTTGTTTAATGCATATATGGATCAGTTTATACATGCATAGGTAGGTGTGAATGTAATAATTGAATCATTCATTGCTTAGAGCCTTGCTCTAACATCACCTTTTCTTCAGATGCAGGGTGAGGAGCACTATGGAGTTGGGAGGGACAAGTGGTTCAGAGGAGCAGCAATGCAGTTAGGCAACCTACAACTAGTCATTCTCAAGCAATGGTTGGTTCAATTCTCATATGCACATTTCCTTTCTCTACTAATTCATGCATGAATTATTTCATAGGTTCATTGAATAAGAGAGTTATTCCCTTGGCTTGTGAGGGACATGTATATTTCAAGGTTATCAATAAAAAACTACATTTGTATATCTATGATTCTCTTTGACATTTGTTGTAGTGCAACATTGAAATGATAAAGTGTAATCTACTTCATTTTGACAATCATTCCTTCATGCATATTGAAATTAGCAGTGTTATGGTATATCTTTAAATGTTTAAAATCAAGAAAAGAATTAAACACTAAGTTACCTAATTTCAGCTGAAAGCTAAAAATTAGGTAACAACACCAAAAAAAGGTTGAATTCCAACAAGAAATCGTTCCTCAATACGTGCCCGCGATCCAAATCCACACTTCTCAAATTATCTATAGCTCAAGATTGCATAAACGCTTCAAATTCACTTGTGAGAAATAATAAACATGATTAAGTTTTAAAACCTCTTTCACACGTGTGAGAGAAGTGGCAATTAATGCCATTAATGTGGTTGGTCGGGCGGAGTTAAAGTCATAAATGTTCATTGAACCAATAAGTGAATTCAAGATAAGGCGGACATGGACTCAGAGTCAAACTAGGACATGAAACTTTTAAACAAGTTTCATAGCCTATTCCAACTCCGGCTTTGGTCTCGCAATGAAAAGACAAAATGACAAAGGAAAGCGGGGAGTGGAATCAGAACGAGAACAAAACCCGAAAGCCTTACAAAGTTCCAAACTTCATTCTGGTTCCAAATCCACTTCCACAACAAACACAAACACAAGCGAGATCGGATTAGAGACCGAACCCAGGTGAATCACAATGGGAGTGAGGGAAAAACTAAAACTAAGCCTGTAACTTTCACCAAGTTTCAAGTTTAGTTTCCATCCTAGTTCTGCTTTCGACAACAAGCAAGAAAACGAAAGAAAAAGAAAAAACAAAGAAAGACCTAAGGGAAGGAACCAATCCCTAAGATCAAACACAAGCACATGACAAAGAAAGATAACAAATGGTGGAACCGGAACCAGAATGAGAACTGAACTAGGAACTTTGTAAAAGGTTCCAAGTTTAGTTTCATCCCGCGTTCGAACCCGCTAGAACAACAAAAGGTCTTGAGAGGAAAAAGAACAACTCCTAAGGCCAAAACCAAAACACCAAGGACAAAAAAAAGCAAGGGGGACCAATTTTAACCAAAAATAAAATGGGGTGGTTATGCAAGGAATAACATGAGGATTGTTAACTGTTTTACTACACAATTTGTATCCATCGAGAGCTAAGAAATTAGTTTAGAGCTAGAGAATAAGCGTGTGGGTATTGTTATGCCTTGCATAACCACCCCATTTTGATTTGGAACAAAATGGGTCCCCCTTCTCTTTTTGGTTTCTTTGCCTCTGATTATTTGCTTTGCTCTTGGGAATTCTTTTGTTTTCTTCTTGAGTTGTCTGCTGGTTCTATTAAATTTTGGTCCTGTCTCAGCTTGAGTTGGTTTTCTTCTTGCTATAAATTGAATGAAATAATCATAAACAATATTGTATTTTATTATGATGTACCTTATGTGCTTCTGAGGACTAATGGAGATTTTGTTTCACAGGATTAAATCACACATATGATGATATTTGTCAAGAGAGCTCAGTTGGAAAGCATTCCCCAATCTAGTTTGGCATAGAAATCCTCTAAGGCAAGAGTTGGAAAGACCTCCCAGATGTCTTGCCAATTGGTGGATTGGCTCTATTCATTTGGAATCCAAAGCGGGTTTGCTTCGCTGAGAATTTTGCCCGACAGAGGGAGGTCCCACCGAAAGTTTGAGCTCGGCGATAATTTTGCCTTCGGCAGGAGGTTTGGGCGATTAGCATGGGTCTCGCCGAGGGGTCAGCCTTCAGTGTAACATAGCAAGCTCGGGGAGAGTGTTTAGCATTCGCCAAAAGGTCTCACTGATCAAAGGAAGTCTCAACGAAATGAAGTGGCATCAGGAGGAGGATTTGTGTTCGGCATAGCATCCGGCCGAAAAGGTGAGGTCTCGGTGAAAGGGTTGTCCCTTCGCCATGAGGTTTGGTCAATATGCTAAGGTCTCCCCAAAGTGCTCTCGGTTCAGCAAAAGGAAACTTTGGTCAATGTAAAGTCTCATCAACCAAAGGGAGTCTGGGTGAAGAAGTAGAAAGGTCTCGCCGATTAATTGAGGTCTCCCCGAAGTGAAATGAACTCTCAGAAAAAGAGGAGACTTCAATTAGTGTCTTGCTGACCTAAGAAAGTCTCCTTGACATGGGTGTGTTCACCAAAGAAGGATGGTTTTGCCGTGATGTCCTGCCAACAAGGGGGAATCCTGCAGACATGAAACGAAGGTCTCAGCGAGAGAATATTGCTTCGGGATAATATCTCCCTGATTGTCGAATGTCTTGCCAAAGGTTATGCCTTCGGCATAATCTCCAGCCGAAAATAGTTCTCGAGGGTTCTCGGGGAAGATTTTCACTCTCGCCAGGAGGTCTTGGCGACTAAGTGGTGTCTCATCGATAGGGTGTCCCTTCGGGGAGAAGGATATATGTGCCATGATGTCTGGCCGAAGCGATAAAGTCTTGTCGATTGGGTGTATGTCTCGGTGAAAAATGAAGGCTCGATGAAAGGTCTCGCCGATTGGGCAAGGTCTCCCCAATATGGGATGAGCCCAGAGAAAGTCTGCACTCGGTGTGATGTATGGGCGACTCCGAGATGTCTCGGCAAAATGGAATGGATGCAGTGAAAAGTCTCCCCGACCATGGAGAGTCTTGCCGATGGAATGAGCTCGCTGAAGGATCTAGGGCTTGGTGAGATGTCTCACCAACTTGCCATGGGTGTGCTCACCAAAGAAAGAAGGGCTCACCAAGAGGTCTTGCCGAGGGAATGCAGTCTTGCCTACAGCGATGGATTTGCAAATAGGAAAAGGATGTCGGTGTGACCAATGGAGCTCGCCATGACATCCCACCGATTTGAAGGAGTCTTTCCGAAACAAAAAGGCTCAGGCTTGGGGGAATAAGAATGAGCTTGGGGAGAAAAGAAGAGGTCGCCATGAAGTATCACCGACCCGGTAGGGTCTTGCCGATACAAAATGTGCTCGCCAAGAGAAGAGGGGCTTCGCTATAAGGTCATACCGACTAGCGACTGTCTTGCCGATAGTCTTTGTGGTATCGATATGACTTTTACAGCTCATTGAAAGGTCTCATCGACTGTCACACGTTATGCCGATAGCTGCTAGGAGAGACATAATTGCATCGGGGAGACACGATTAGTGTCTCACCGACATGTGATTCCATACGAATAACCTTTGATCGCCTGAGAATCTTGCGTGGCATATGTCTAACCAATTAGGAGGAGCTAAGAGGGTTGACCGACAATAGTTTGACTGATTGACTATTCCTGTGAAGGAAATCTGTAGGATGCAAACGACATGGACTCATTCTGAGATCATGAGATGGTGGATCGACTCAGGAATGATGGTGTTTGGGTCTAAAGGGAAGCCTGGTGCTCTGCCTCTAGGGATGGTCAATGTGCAGAAGGGTCTAGAGCATGAAGAAGGCTGAAGGAAAGAAACAACTATGAGTCTTAGGGACAGCTGTGTGGTCTACTGGCAAGGAGGCGGATTGGTATTAATGGAAAAATGCTTTAGAGCATTCAAGGCAGCCCTTCGAAGGAGTTGGAAGATAGACATGGGTACCAAGAGTAAATGTTGCATCTATAAAAGATCTGAAGGCTTCTCCTGAGGTCAAGCTGTCACCGACATGGACAACAGGGCTTCACATTGAATGCAACATTGACTCTCTTCAAAAAGATCTGAGAGCCAACCCTCCTGAAAGTAGATATTTTGTAAACCCTAATACATGGGACATCACATCCCTTTTGGTACACTCTGTATATATGACATTCTTTCCTCTTTGTAAAGGGTTAGAGAAAAATTAGAGAATAGATAGTTAGAAGGTTAGAATTTAGAAAAAGGAAGATATAGAGTTAGAAGTTAGAAAAGAAAAGTTAGTTAGAGGAGACAGAGTTGCATCCTGATTCTTGGTGATGGGAGCTTCTTTTGCCTTTTTGGTTAGGAGTTAGATTCAGAAACCAATAATGTATCTTTTAGTTTTCTTAGTATAAATGGAAACAATTTGGAGTCAAGGATTTTTTGTACATTGGTGATTGTGCCAACTTTGTAAGTGTTGCTTATTTGTTTCACTAGCAGTAGAAGCAACCAGATCTTAATCTACTTCAGATTGTGTTTCAGAATGTTATTTGTCTTGAGTTAATCATTTGATTTGAGAAGCTTTCAAGGATTGAAGTTTGATCTTATGTTTTGTTTAAATGATGGCTTGCAATTTGTTGTTGAATCAACACTATGAATGAATGAAATTGTGTGTTAATCACAAGTTAATTTTGTTCTGCAGTTCTAGTTAGGAATTCCTTGAAAGATAACAAGTCTGGTTAAGTTGGATGAATTAACATTCTTTTCTGTTCCAAAGCTCTAATCCATCTTTTGTTGTTTCTTTAAAACCCCAGTTAGAGTAGGTTTAAGTTTATGTTTGATCCTAGAACAATCCATAAGCTCAACACCAGCAGGCCCCTTGAACATTATTGTTACATTGACCACTGAGCAACATTAGCACAGTTGAGAACCAACTACAAAGACCTTGGGAGCTAAGACATCCATGTGTTGTCTTTCTCTTTCAGGAGAAACAAAATAGCAATATTCTGTTTAACTGTTGTTGTGCCATCAAACACGTCAACAGGTATAAGGTAGGTAATTGCAGAGATATTAAAGATAGTTTTTTTCCTGGGTAAGTAGGTGTTCGTACCTGCTCTATTTCAATTATGCATAAGTTGGCTTGTGAGTTTTGAATTCCTGGGGTTGGTGAGAGTTTAATTTCCTGCAATTTCCATTTGGACTGATAAGAATTGTGTGGGTCTAGGGGTTTTTGTTCTACAAATTCAATTTGAGAATAAACCGATGAAGGTTTTTCTACAATTAAAGGTTTCCTAGCTCTAGTTTTGTTCTCTGTGAGAATGAGTAAGCCTGTGAATACATCCAACCAGTCAGAAGGTCTAAAAGGATTAGTATGCTTGAACCTTAGGATGACACACCTAAAATTGAACAAGGTACATCAGGAGCTCCTGCAAAGCCAAAAGACAGGAGGAGAGCCCGTAATAAGTCTATGAAGGGTGGTGTCAAGAGCACTTACAACCTGAGGAGTAGGGTTGTCGTTCATAACCAGAGTGAGCCTGGTGGGAAATTGGCTAAGTCTTGGGGGAAGAAGAAGAATAAGAACTGTAGTGTAGACAAATGCACACCCTTGCATTTTCACACTTGTTTGGGCCTGCCTTGCTTTATTTATTCTTCTTTATGTGTTAATTGGTCCTATTTTGCATCCATAAGCCTAATAAGTTACATATTTTTTTGGCTAATACTGACAAACATCAATGGATAAATGATAATTTACTAATTTTGTCTATGTGTCCTTGATTTGTGGACTGGGACTAAAACACCACCTAGGGCGTCTTTGTCCTCCATGGGTCTTGGGACCCTAATTTTGAATGTACCTAAAAAGGTCCCTTTTTGGAATTTGTGCCCCGAGTTTCATGCCTCGGGACTAAGACACCACCTAGGGAATCTTAGTCCTCGGCTTATTTTTGAGATTTAATTTCAAATTTTGGTGGGATTTATCCTCCTTTAATTAATAAT
This sequence comes from Sequoia sempervirens, assembly GCA_007258455.2. Classification (NCBI taxonomy): domain Eukaryota; kingdom Viridiplantae; phylum Streptophyta; class Pinopsida; order Cupressales; family Cupressaceae; genus Sequoia; species Sequoia sempervirens. The sequence goes on along the minus strand of VDFB02315576.1, from coordinate 590 downwards.
TTCCTTTGTCAGCTTGGTGTGGTGTAATTTTGAGATATTAAGCATATATGAGTATAAATACAAGGTTCCTTCACTCAATTTATCATCCAAGAATATAAGTAAGAGATCCAAACATTCATTCAAGAGAATTCAAGATTTGTTCATCAAGAATTAGAGCCATCATCATATCAAGGAGATTCTTGCATCATGTGTGTTTTTGCAACTAACATTTGTGATGTAGGGTTTTGATTCAAGCAAGTAATTCAAGTCAAGATCTATCAAGCATTCCATTGATTCAAGATCTATATTCAAGCTAGCCACTTTGCACAAGTTTGCAGATTTCACAAGGGTTTGGTGAGTTGTAACATTGCATGTTGTCCATTCATCATTTCCCTACTTTATTTCATTTCATTTCGAGGTTTAATTACCAACAAGGGGTTTGACCAAGGAAAACCTCCATTTACTAACAATCAACAAGTTTTTCCTCTCTTGTGAGCTTGTGATTGTAGGTTTAGGTTGAAGACTTGAAGATCATTTGAAGTGTAAAGTTGCAAAGTTGCTTTACAAAGTTGTCATCTTCACATAAACTCACCTACAAGCCAAATTTGGAA